>JAADXL010000833.1:0-15961 GCA_023337755.1 Pythium aristosporum | reverse complement strand
GGCCGCTGCTGACCAATCTGTCAGTAGCTCCATCGATGGCATTGAACTCCAGCTCCGTGCTGGTCGACGTCGCAGTGGTCGAGAGCGGCAGCGACTGTGAAGTTGGCTTTACGGAGCGACAGAACCTCACAGCGAGCGTTGTGCTGTGCGGCAAGTTCCAGTCTCGTGCCAATTCGACCAGCTACATTTCCGAACTCCGTCTTGCTGAAAACTCGACGGCACCAGCCATGCATACAACCGCCGAACAGGGTGTCTACCATGTGCTGCCCATCAATGGGTCGGCTGGGAGCGGCAATGAGGCCCACGTCGCGCTCGTGTATCGGCACCACATGGGTACCGCTGTCACGACATTACAGTCCTCTACGAAGGAGGATTCAGTAGCGTATGATCTCTTGGCTCGCCCAAACTCACCGTCTGCACCTTCAAGCGACGGTCTCACCTTCAAGATCGTACAGCTTGCCGATCAGCACCTTACCGGTGACGCGTCCCACGAGTGTCGCAACCCGCCCCAAGAAATGATCGATAACGGCAAGATCTGCACGGAAGCCGACACGACAGCGTTCGTCGAAAAGGTGCTGGATGCCGAGACGCCCGACTTTGTCGTGTTCAGCGGCGACAACATCGAGGTCTTGAAGGGTAAAAGTTTGTCGAAAGCAATCGAAGCGATGCTGGGTCCTGTGGAAGCGAGGAAGATCCCATATGCCGTGGTGTTTGGCAACCACGATGACGAGAACGGTCAATCACGATCCGATATCGCACTGCGCATCATCGGCCGACAGTACTCGTACATGCAATGGGGACCTCAGTCAGTCGCGGGCGTTGGTAACTACGAGCTTAGTGTCAACGCGCCGAGCGACGGTCCGTGGGGAACAGCCGGGAGCAAGGTCTTTCAGATGTACTTCCTCGACTCGCATGGGTACTCGAATGCAACAGCATTTCCGGATGTGAACTCCGCTTACGATTGGATCAAGCCAGACCAGGTCGCCTACTATAAGGAGATGGCGCTTGCGAACCGCAAAGCCTACAATGCCTCGTCCAACGCGTCCTCTGCTCTTCCCGCCGTCATGTTTTTCCACATTCCGCTCCTCGAGTACGCGAGCGTCGGGTCGGCAACGCATCGCAGTGGTGACAAGAATGAATACGCAGGGTCATCCGAAGTTCAATCCAACTTGTTCTCGGCGCTGGTCGAGATGGGCGATGTCAAGGCAACTTTCGTGGGCCACGACCACCTGAACGAGTACTGCTATAAGCGTCAGGACATTCAGTTGTGTTACGGCGGGAGCATGGGGTTTGCGCAGGCGTACGGGAGTGCGCAGTTTGCGCGACGCTCGCGTGTGATCGAGTGGAGTATGGACAGTAACAGCACGCGTCGAATCAAGAGCTGGAAGCGACACTATGGTAGTGCTTTTGATACGCGGCAGCACGAAGAGATCCTTTTCGAGGACACCAAGTAGATTAGTAGCCATATCATATTAGGCGGGTGTATCCATTTATATATTTTGGTCGAAGTTGAGTGGTGGAAACGACATCGCTGGTGTGTTATTGCTGTTGTGTAAAAGCCCTCGCCTTCATGCAACTGTCTCCTGCAGAAATACCACAAATCTTAGCAGATTGAGTTTGCTTCCCGGGGACGAACGAAATCTGGTGCCATACTGAAAGAAATCTGACCTGCTCAGTTGAGCGACTCACCATCAGTAGGTGTGGCTGATTCCTCATTTGGCAACTGTAGTGTTCGGCCATACGGTGATCATCCTAGAAGTATTTGAAAGGAAATCTTCCTCGGCTCAGGTTCACGCATTGTCAGCTGCCGACCGTCCAATAAAATAATGGGCCAACAAAAGCGGTAGTGGCACGATGCTTCCGTAGACTACGTTTGTTATTTATGAATGAATCAGCAGGTCCATGCATTGCCGCTAGCTGCTCGTCAGGTGTACTCAGCAACTGACTTCTGGCAACTGCCACAAGTACTGGAATATCGCTGGCTTGTGTGGTAGGCCAAGGACAAGGGACAGTGGAGCGGCTGCCATCTCTCATCCATGCACGTGTCGGCCCGCTCGTCCACTGTTGAAAGCGTTGTTGGGGCTCTTCATCCACCAAGAGGCAGGATTGTCACCTGCTCGGTATTAGTTTTTCTTATGGACAGCAGCCCCTCTCACTCAGCGAATGTCCCTGTTGTCATTGCGTGCCGCGTGCAGAGTACCGAAGGCTCAAGCAAGGGCCGAGGGACCGTTTCGAAACGACCCGATCGGCGCAGAAGGTAAATGTCGCATTTGCCGCTGCTCTCACCTCCAATAGTTCAATGCTCATTTGTACGGCCGGACCGTCCCCACGAGACGCAACCTCTTTTCGCCAGCCAGTATAAACGGTGGGAACTAGCAAGGCGGATTTGCTGGGGCTTGTTGCTATGCTTCGTAACTGGTTCCTTTGTTCTTTGTCTTCCTATTCTGTGCTCGGCGTTGATGCGTATTGCGGTCGGCTGTCTCAGCACCAACCGGACACGAGCCACCAAGGTATGGCCGTTTTCCGGGGCTGTTTGGATATAGCCGAGCTGACAAACGCCATGCCACAGGTTGTTCGTTGCTTCCCTCATTGCTTTCCTGCGCATCGGCCGCGCAGCTATTGTGGCACTTCTCTCTACGTTCAAGTGTCCACAACGGCTGGTACCGACTTGACGGATGTGAGTTTGACCCCAGAGCAGCATGTTGTGTACGGGCGCTTCGAAGTCCACCGAGAACAAGTAGAACATTGAAGAGGACGATGAGAACCCAAGTCCGAGAGCTTTACGCATCGGCGAACGGATTCCATCCACCGAGATCACGGCAACACCCGTCGCTGGATCGATCTGGGTGAAAGGCGAACGGGACGTGAGTGACGATGAACGACCACCTGGCACAAACGTGTTTGTGCTTCGAGGAAGTGCCGATGAGTTCCACCATTGGGAATCCGACTGGAAGAGCGGCACTAGCCAGCAGCAGCGGCTCACACCACACCACTTCCGTGTCTACGTCTTTGCGCCCAGTCAGCTCGACCCACTCGAATGGCACGTAGTTGGTGTTGCGACATCACCACCATTCGCATTTCTTGTCTACCGCAAGCATCAACACGATCCCGAAGTGCTGCGACTGAAAGAAATCCAGAGCACCGAACTCGAGGAAGATGCCAACAGTGAAAGGAAAGCAGAAGGCGACGAAGAACTAAAAGACGACGACGGAACAGGAACGGCGGTCAGTTCGGAGATGTTACGCGATCTCGTGTGGCATCGTCAGCATCGCAGCGCCGCCGCGAATACAACGAACATTGCCATTTTGGTACAACTGGCGTTCGACGCCGACTCGCGGTGGTTGGCCGCGCACTCGCGGTCTCTATTCACGCTTCTCCTGGCCGCGACGACTACCAACGTGGCCGGCCATCTGCTGCTCCACTACGTCAACCATTGTGTGCCGCAACTGATCTCCTTGCTGCCACAGCACCGCGAGACAACTGGCTCCAAGGGCGAGAGACTGATGGAGACACTTGCCGAGCTGCTGTGCTTCATCCTGAATCCGGAGCGCACTGGGCCAGTGCTCGCGTTTGTCGCTGCTCATGCGTGCCGCCCACTTGTGACGGCAGAGACGAATCGTGATCTGCTGCTACAGTGGATTGACATGGTCGCTGAACACGTTGAGGACTTCTTCCAGCAGCGCGGGACGTCGACCGAGTCGTTTGTCGATGATATTGTGTCGATCGCAATGCGCGAAGGTACTGACACTGCGCAGCATGCCATGGCAGAAATGCTGCGCAACACGCGTGTCATGGGCCAACGCCACTTCTTCGCCTTGCTCGCCAAGCTACGACTTCAAGCTGCGCAAGCCGACGAGCATCAGCATCAGGGAAAGAAACCATTCACTGGCGACACACGCAAATGGACCGGGCGGTGGCTCTGTCGCGGATTTAGGCGTGACTTGTCCACTGCGTTTCCAACTCGCCGTAGCTCCTGGCCACAGGTTGCGACCATGAGACCGTGGCGGGATGCCTCCATTACTGGTGCTTGGAGTGTCGGCACTATGTCGGCCATGGCTGTGATACTGTCAGGTGTCGGATTCGAGCTCAGCGTTTGCGGTGATGAAGGCACCAGTCTTTGTATTGAGCCCCTCATCACTGTGCTGGACAAATCGCATCTCCGTTTCCCCCTTGACGACGTCTTCATAGACGTTACGAACCTCTTGCCGCTCGAGTGGGCGGCGCTGCTCGCGGTTGGCCGCGTCCATAAACGAGTGTTTGGTCGTGCTCGAACTCTCCACGACGACGACGGTGAGGCAAACGGCCAGGTGGAGCTCGAATTCCTTGTGCATGACCCCGATGTGGAGTTTCTGACAACCTGGCGGTGCCAGATTCGCTTTGAGATCCCGTCAGCGTGGACTTCCAACACGCTTCCGGCGACAGCGCCGCGACGCCGATTGATCGTTCACGTCCGCGTCGACGAGGCGCAGTCCTCGGCGCCTCAGCACTTCAGGATGCAGATATGGAGGACCGCCATAGCGAAGACTCGGAGAACGAAGAAGCATGAGGCTGGCACGGTGACAACAGCACCGAGTCAGATCTTCCGTCCCGCCAACGATCTCCACGTAATGAACACGGTGGTGGTGATCCGCTTCGTCTATATACTCGCGTCCAGCACTGGCACACGCGGATCGCATTCCAGAGTACCTACTACGCCCTTGACTAAGCCCAACCATTCTCAACATGAACTCAGGGACCAGGCAATCGTTCATCTGTAAACATGACAAGAATACTCAAAAATGGCTGTCCTTGCTATTAATAATCAGACTGCGGTCCCTTGGGGCAGCATGGGGCTTTTCGGGTGCAGAAACACACGCGCGTCGGTTTGGATTGTTCATTGCCGGTGGCTGCTCCCCTTAATCAAAGGCACCAAGGTCCTCGCTCGCTCGACGGATATGCAGTTCTAGACGACTCGCACAATCCACAGGAAGTCCATCGCTCCTCAGTTACCAGCAAATGGTTGACGTTTCGCCTCCGGCCACAACAGTCAAGGAGACGGCGGTGGCCGACGTGCAGCTCAATGACGACGGCGCGCCGAGTCAGGTGAACGGCTATCGCGTGCTGAAGCAGCTTGGCGAAGGCACGACCTCGAAAGTCTACCACTGTCAAGACGAAAGCGGCCGCGATTATGTACGATGGTGTGGCCGCTAGAGGAGTTTGCAATACTGGAGCTGGTACTGAACCCGGCTGAAACCAACACGTAGGCGCTCAAGATTCTCAACAAGTCGTTTCTCAAGCGAAAGCGCGAGTACAAAAAAGTTGACGGCAAAATGGTCTTTTCGAATGCCTTCCAGAAAGTCCAGAAGGAAGTCGCGATCATGAAAAAGCTCTCCCACGACAACCTCGTCAAACTCCACGAGGTGCGGAGCACAGCTGATTATGACATTGCATTGGGCACCTCCTGAAAAGATCTGACCCGAGTCTTTTCGACGTAGATCATTGACAGTCCTGCGGACGACAAAATGGTCCTCGTGCTTGAACTCATCACCGGCGGTCAGGTAATGAAGTGGGAGGAAAAAGGCTTCCGCTACCGATGCCTTCGCACGACCACGGGTGTAATGGACCACGACGACGTCCGGCGCTGCATGCGCGACGTCATTGACGCGCTCAACTACCGTACGTTGCTGAGAACTCACCGCTCGAAGACTTGTCTTTCTGATCTCTTGGTTTGCCTGTGCAGTCCACAACAACTCGATTTGCCACCGTGATATCAAGCCCGAGAACATTCTTCTCGCGGACCAAAACACATACAAGCTTGCTGACTTTGGTGTCGCCCATATGATTGACGACTCGGCCGACAAGAAGACGCTACGCAACACGGAAGGGACGTACCATTTCCTCGCGCCAGAGTGCACGACGGGCGAAGAGTACGATCCCTACAAGGTCGATATCTGGGCGCTCGGCGTGACCATGTTCACGCTGATCTTTGGGACGCTACCGTTTGGTACGAAAGCCGCGTCGCTAACCGATGTCATGGACTCCATTCGTGAGGACCCGTTGGTAATTGATACCGAGGCGATCAGTGGTGAGTGCGAGCACGTATTGCGCGCGTTAATGACCAAAGACGCGAACGAACGGATTACACTAGAACAGCTTAAGGGCCTCACGTGGTTTCAGCTCGGGTCGGAGGCGAGGGCCGTGCCCGAACGTGTTGAGTCAAAGCCAGTTGAGGTCACGCGCGAAGAAATTGAAGCCGCGTTCACTCCCGTCAACAACTTTATCTTGATGGTCAGAATCAAGATGAAGATGGCCGGACGCCTGGCGAGGGCCCGCAATTCGATTGACCTCGCAAAGTTCCAGGCGGCAGCATCCCATGTAGACGGACACGGAGACTCGTTCGGTGCCCTTGTGCAATCTGCTCTCGATCCATTGCCGACCATCGTCGATGCCACGCCGGAGGATGAACGGTCTGTCGCAACGTGCACGACGAGTGCGAACCACTCGCCGAGTCCATCGTCCATCCCCCGAAAATCCCCCTCCTCGATGGTATCGAGAAGAAGCTCTTCTAGGACGGACGCGACGATGCCCACAACGCGTGATTGCGACGGTGTCTGCCCAACGGACGGCGGCGAGATGAGTCCAGCCAAAGAAGCGCCGTCGAGGAAATCATCCACTCGGGTATCCAGACGCAACAGCTCACGAGCCAACGAACTCGACGCCGAAGATCCATCACCGAAGGACGAAGCGTCTCTCGGCTGCCTCATGAAATCACGAAGCGAGAGCGAGATGGACGTTGCGGCGGTTGTGGCCTCGGACTGCGTGGAGGGGGCAACGCACAGGCCCCGAGTGTCTCCTTCTCGCGAAACGAATGTGCATCTCACTGTTGACACGAAGTTGCCAAAGCTTGAGCTCGTGGGGGTCACCAGTGCAAGTCCCACCGGTTCGCCAGTGTCGACACGTATTCAACGCCAATCGACGCCGCGGTTCTCGCGCGAGAATGCTGCCCAAGGCGGAGACGAGTTTGAGGAGGAGCTGCAGATCTCCAGGAAGTCGCCTACCGACTGGTCCATGAAGCTTCACCAGGGCATAGTACACCCCGCGCCAGATGAAAGCTTTGGCAACGGATTGTCTATTGCTGCGTCCCACAAAAATGTATCGCCTTCGAAGCGAAAGACCCAAGACGAAGCGAGAATTGCAATTTCCAACATTGTGCACCACTCGCGGACCGACACGACGTCGTCGAGTACAAGTCCCGTGAAGGAGCCGTCGGTTATGCTTCAGCGCCGGAAAAGCTCCAACCCGTATTCCGTAGTGCTAGCTGGTGATGCCGCACACGGCCCCACTACTAGCCGTGGTGACCGTAGTGCGGATGCTCTCCCTCGGCTTCGTCGGTCGCCTTCGACGAACGGTGGAGAGCCCAACCGTGCACCTGCGCACGCCACGAATGTACCAGATCAATCGGTGGCGTTCATGGCCTCCAGCAACGCCGCACACGTACGAGGTCGTGACAGTGAGCACAGGGAGAGCCTCAGTCATTCTGCCAGTTTGTACGCTGCACAAGGTGCAGAGTCTACCGGTCAGCCCCGTGAGAACCACGACGGAGATGGCAGAACAGAGCACGGTAGTGGGTCGACCAACCAGTCATCGCGAACGAGGAAGTTTCGGGACAGCACTGTGGATATTTGCCTGCCAACTCAGAATAACAGCGGCGTGGACTTCGCCGATCATCCGATGCACCACGTGCGGAAACACCCTGGCGTGGACACCGCTGACGCCAATATCGACCGCCAGTCACTCACGAAGACCACGGCGGAGAAGACGCCTCCCAAGGGCTTTGGTCTCTTCCGCAAGACCAGCAGCAATAACATTGTTCCACTGGAACTCATACCAGGCAATGGAATCGGTGCAGAGAGCGATTTCGCGGATATCCCATCGCCGACCAAGCAGGGGAGACGCCCTCGAGGAGACGATGAGGCGATACCTGTGCCCGTTAGTCCACGACTTCATTCACCAACGAAGGCCAAAGTCATGGACGCGACGAGCTCCAACCCGAGTGGTCGCTCTCAAGATCCCGAGACTGGGACACTTTCGTCACAGAAGGCACTCTCGCCTCGAAAGTCCGTGTTGCAGTCCCACGAGTCCATCCGGCTGCTCGTGCTGCGTCGGTCCGAGTCGGTCAAGGCGTTGCTAACCGGGAAGAAGGCGAACGGGCTCGAGGGCACCGACAATTCGTTGCAGTGGAACCCAGCACTTGCCGCGGTATCAACGAAAGGCCGGACGGCAGCCAGTAGCACGACCTCTCCAAAGAAGAAGCGCGCTGGGCCCATCAAGTCGGCTGCCTGTCTGGTTCAATAGAAATGGCTCACTAATATAGATACGTTAGATACGGATCATTAGATTGATTTGGTGAATGGGGTATCACTTGAAAAACCTACTTTTGGTTTGTTTACCGGGGATGGGCAGCCTGTAAACACTTGATATTTGTATGCTGTACACTCCATGATGGACAATCTCACGCGCGTGTCTAGGGTTGCCTGTGAAAAACCTCGTTTGAAATTGTTTATTGGGCGGGGAACGCGGTAATCACTTGGTCTTTGTATGCCCTGGAGGAGTGATGGTTGGAGATGCTCTCCACCTCCTGAATCAGCCGAGGAGCTCACTTGTGCACTTTCTTGTTGACGCACAAGACAAAGCAAGTCGAGAGAACGAAGCACTGTACGTAGCCACTTTCCAAACGCTCAGCAGCCAACCGAGATCTCATCCACCACCACAACATGAACCCGACTTTCTCCGCAGCGACAACCAAGACAGCATCGATCGCGACGGCCTTCACGCGCAAACTCTATCGAATGCTGGACGTCGAGGATCCAGCCGTGATCGGCTGGGATGCATCAGGACTGTCGTTTACCATCCACGATGAAGAGAAGCTTGACGACAGCGTTCTCCCGCGCTACTTCCGAGGGCGTGTTGACGTGTTTCGGCAGCACCTCAGCGAGCACGGGTTCCGCACGATTACTGCCGCGGTCGGTTCGAAGCAGCAGGAATCGTTTGCTCACGAGCATTTTATCCGAGGAGAACCCAACCGATTGAGCCTCATCGTGTGCGTGCCGACGAATAAGCGACGACGATCGCGTCTTGGCAAGAAGCGTTTGACACCGGGACCTGCCCCTTCGGTCAGCACGAAGTGTGAGAACTCGCCGAAAGCATCGCCGTCTTCACCCGATAGCCACGACTTCAGCTTCAACGTCCACTCTCTTCAACAAGCACAGGACCTGTCCGTCCAGACAAGCGAGGCCGACGTGTTGCACGACAGTCTCGCGCGAATCCTTGCTCTCCATGCCACCAACCCCGTGCTCTCTTCGAAAGCGATGCTCGACGATCAAGACGGGAGGCCAGTGAACTGTAGTCAGATCGACACACCCCTCTTCTCGTTCGAGATGATGGCGTCGATGGTCGAGTGGCTGGACACGACAGCCTGATTGAGTCGAGCGAATACCTTAGGACTCTATGTTGAACCCATGCGTTTTGCTGTGCCAATCTCCAGAAAGTAACCAGGTTACTGTAACCTACTAAGCCAACTCATTTCCACACATAACCCGATACACTACGCCTACTAAGTACTGGGATAAAAATGAGCGTCGCGAGCGTCAAGGCCGTGTTTGGCATTTGAGAGTTACTGGTACGATACCGGTATCCATACCGGTAGCATGCCACAAGTCCAGAAAGATTCAGCCAACCACGCGAAGCCCATCACGCTCGGACTCATGGGTTGATTTGTGACGGCGGTTCACTATGGAAAACGGAATTCACTTGGCTTGACTATACTCCTCCTCTTCAAATTCGCGCCCTCTCCGCGTGCGAACGGGTTGCCATTGGCGCGAATCCAGGTGCGGCGCTGGCCATGCCATCCGTCCTGCCGAGGCACCCGGGCGTTCCGTTTCGAGAATGCGCGAGAAGCGCATTCTCGAAACGACCTCTTTGCGCCACCGCATCGTGACGAAACGCGCGCGTATTGGCGCCCTTCGACCGCCGTCCAGACGGGGTGAACACGAGTAGTTGGGTTTGTAGGAGGGGTCAGCTGAGAGTATTGACCGCGCCGCTGGTTGTGGGTGAGAAGCGAGTGAGACAGTAGAGACACTGCCGAGGCGGAGTGAGAAAGAGAGAGAGAGAGAGGTTTTTGGTTGAGGTAGTTCGCGTGGCGAGTGAGGCTTTGCCGGGTGAGAGAAGTCCACCGGCAAACGTTCCGCTAGTGTTGCGCTGGCGCCATTTCGCTTTCGCCTGGAAGCCCAAGTGACGCTTGAGCAGCAACTGAGGAGCGCGAACGACTCCTCGGCCCAGAGATAAGCGAGCGAGCGAAAGCGACGATCCTCTTGTCTTGTTGTGTGCCTCTCTTCTCTTGCTCTTCCTCTACTATCTCGAACGACATGGCGTCTCCGTGCTTGCCGCCGATCGCGTCGGGGTTTGTGCGCAAGCTTTACTCGATTCTCAACGGCCGCCACGCCGCCATCATCGACTGGAACGAGTGGGGCACGGCGTTCTCGGTCTTCGACATTGAGCTGCTCGTCGAGCGCGTGCTGCCGCTCTACTTCCGTGGGCGACTTGACGCGTTCCGCCAGCAGCTCCGCGAGCACGGCTTCCAGCGCATCGCGTCGAGCCACCACGTCGCCGCCCAGAACCCCGCGGTGGAGACGTACCGTCACGCGCATTTCCTGCGAGGCAACCCGAGCGAGCTGAGCAGCATCGTGCGTACCCCGCTTCCGCGCAAGCGGACTCGCCGCAAGAAGCCGGTGGTGTCGTCTGTGGCCATCAAAGTCGAGGTCAAGACGGAAGGCGACGGCGACGAGCCCATGGTGAAGGCCGAGCCGTTGCCGTTGTCCACCATAGTCTCTGCCATGGAAGACGTTGATGAATTAAACGCTGGAAACAGCGCGAATCCGTTGTTCACGGACGACGAACGATTCGACATCCTGCAGTGGCTAGAGTTGCCTGCAGTGGATGCCCAGCCCTCCCTCTCCAGCAGCTTCGGCAGCTTGGACGAGTTGGATCTCATGATGGCTGATGGAGAGTGTGACGATGCGCTGGCTGGTGGGGCCTTTCATGGTGGCGCTGAGCACTTGACCGACGAACAAGTCGATGTGGTCATGCGAATCCTAGGCGCGGACGCTGGTTTGCCTGAGCGCAACACCATGCGGTCGCCCGCGTGGGACGGCTGGAACCAGTTCTCCGAGGATACGCTCCACTCGATGGTGGAGTGGTTCTCGACGTGAGCGCCCCCTCTAGCTTCTCTTGTAGATACCGTACTGTGACATCTCCCTCGTGAGCTGCATACTTTGCTGCCCCACGACGATGCTGGTTGAGAGCCATCAAGCGTACTGACACAATTCGCCGCTCGTTTCGTAGACAAGCCATCCAGCCACACACAAAAAGCGACTGTGCATCAAGCGTCTCCTCACGAAGACGAGGCGAAGAACGAAAACGCAAAAATATGCCAAGAACACGTCCGTACACAACCTATTTATCCCCGCAAACAAGCCGACGGGTGAAACTTCCTCGACAAAAAAGAAAGTAGAAGATGCGGCCAGTCCCCTCAAGATGCCTCTCGGGCCCGCCCATAGCTATTAGGTCTAGAATCATAAGGTCTCTCAATGTCAAACGTGTCGTGTTGCGTGTAGATGGGGTGAGGTAGCTTCAGGCTAGACAACGGTGCATTGCAGTCTTCTACAGTAGTAGTAGCACGGTACACACGGGCACAACGTCGGCTTCATCAGCCAGTAAACCGGCTCAGTGCGATGCCACAACTCATCGCGTAAAGCCAACGACGTTCTTGACCGGCGCGGCAACTCGGCTGTTGCTAGACGATCGTACTTTTGCCGTTCATGCAAGGTTCTGTAGCGTGAAGGACTCTCCGACAACAATTCGCCCAGCACGCCGAGCCAAACCATCACGGACGGTGTTCTAAGACCAGATATGCATTCCCGAATTTAGAAAATCTCAAGTGTAGCCGTCGGGTCCTTCGCGTACTTGTGCTTGTTGCGTTCGAACAACGCCACGAGCGTGTCGATGTAGATCTGGTGGTACTTGGCGACGTCCTCTCGTGTCGGGTTCTCAATCCGCGGCATCTGGATCGGCTTGCTAATGACGGTTGTGAGCTCGAGATTCTCGAGCGGCAAGAAGAAGCAAAGCAGGCGACCGTAAAAGACGACCCCAGGGACCTTCCAGTAGTTGAGCATCATGCGTTGCTTGAGAAAGTACGGCATCGCGTGGAAGGTTTCTTCTTCGCCAAACGTGTACGCCGCACGGACTTTGTAACCAAACTGGAGCGCCAGCTTGATGAAGCCAAAGCGATTCTTGATGAACGCGCGGTGCTTGCCGCGCTCGTACACGGTTGCTTCTTCAAAGCCGCCAGGGATAAGGCTCACGTTGCGGTCCTGCTTCATGTGGCCGACAAACGTGTCCTTGCTCACGTCGTCGAAGTTGAGCCAGTGGAGAATGTCACGCAGCAGTGGGAACCAGAAGAGGTTCTCGGCGACGAGCCAGCGCGCGTTGCTTTCCTGGAAGCGCATCGAGTGGACGCCGTTGAAGGCAAACCCCGCGGACAGCACGCCGTGCGGATGGTACGCGGTCAGCAGCTTGTCGTTCGGCGGCACCATGGGCTTGCACGGCTCTTTAATACACTCTTCTTCGCGGTCTTCAAAGATGCAGACCGCGTGGCGAAAGTACGGGTACTTGACCAGCGAATGGCGTCCGATCGCGCGAAGTTCCTTCCACTCGCCCTGCGGCTTGGCGTAGAACAGGATATGGTGGGTCGAGTAATAAAGCGCCATCGCGAACAGGTAGAGCTGAACGACCCAAGGCATCGGCGTAGCGCCGAGGGAGAGCGCCGTGCGGCCAATGCACACAAACGAGAAGAGCCACATGCCCGTCATGAAGCCGAGGCCACAGACCCAGACCGAGTAGAGACCGAAGAGCAGTATGTGGCGCCGGAACCACGCGTACGGCGTGTGGAGCTCTGGGCGTTCGAGCACGTTGGGGAAGACGACGCGCTGCGGAGGCGCAGAGCTCTCGGCGGCCGCGTCGGGGGAGCTCATCTCTGTGGAGAACGTCCGTGTCGCGTCAGAACTGCAGCTTTGAAAGTGACTGGTGACCATGGTGATGGAACAGAGGTCGAGTAAACATCCATGTGGGTGGTGGTGCGATTTGCTTCATTAGCTTCCGCCGAGTATGCGTTTATAGAGGTCTTTAGTTGGCGCATGAACAATCTCCATCCATCGCATGTGTCACCAACCTCTTCAAGTAGCGAGAAAGAAATGTGGCTCACTGGTGGACACCCGAGATGATCTCGAATCTGAACGGTGCGCGTTGGATCGTATGGTGATCGGCCGGGTGAGCGAGCGGAGGCGCGAGGGGCTCGTTGGTGAGCATGACATGAACACGACGACCATCATCAGAGCCGGGTGATTTCTCTGCGCAGCGAACGGAAGAACCACAAGAGAAAATGAAGCGCGCCTGAGACCGGGAACAGGGGACGAGTCCGCAGAGAGGGTCTGCCGTGTTTCCGGTCTCAGGCGCACTTCAATGTGATGAGAAGCAGCTTCTCATCCCCACGGTTTGAACCTGTGACACGGTCCATTTCCTATATTTATGAAAAACGCCATATATTTTAGAAAATCATTTCGCAGAACCCGCATTTAGAGCCCGAATCATCATTCGAGTTTTCTCTGTGCCCCCGACAACGCACCGTGGCAGCGACGACCAAGCAGCGCGAAGAAGCGAGCGAGTGCCGACCAAGCGACGAGGGTCCCCCAACAAGACCGACCACCAACACATTCCAACCATGGCCAACGCTATGCCGTCCAACAAGGGGATCTGGTCCCTCGAAGAGCACGAGCGGTACCTTGAGGCCATTCATCCCTTCGTGTCGTGGGACCACGTCGCGCGTTTCGTCGGCACTCGCTCGCCTGTCCAGTGCCGCAGTCACGACCAGAAGATTAAGAAGAAGCTGCGCAACGCGAACCAGCGCGGCCGTGCCCGCCCGCCTCGCGTCGAGCACCGCTTGCCGTTGCCGGCAGTTCCCGGTGAGTATGAAGAATGGCATGATAATATTGGTTGCGTTCGTTACCAGGGTGCTGATCATCGTGATGGTGGCGTTCTTGTATGCTTCATAGAGTCAACCACGGCGTTCCAGTCGACCGTGACGACCGAGCACCTCAAGGTGGTCTCGCCACTGCCGTGTGCGAACCTGCCGATCAGTCCGTTTAGCGTGGATGACGCGTTCAACGCCAGCGCGTGGCCGGCCGGGCCGCCAGACCTTGGTGGCGACGCGGTTCATCCCCACTCGCCGTTCGACTTTGGCGACACGTTCCCCGACCTGGACGAGGTGCTTGGCGACGACGACATGGACCTTGATCCCCCGATCGCGTGACTGGCCGAGTCGACCAAGAGCGTGGAAGCCACGTGGATCATCCCGTGTGATCCCGTTCGGGAAGAAGCTTATCCTGCGACTTCGTCGACTTAAAACGCGAGGTCCCCCCTGGAATGAGCCAGGCGGGACCTCGTGTTTTGAATGGACGAAGTCGCCGGAATGGCTTCTTCACGAGTACGCGTGGCTTCCGATGCATCGTGATGCGTCTCGACGAGTTTCAAGCGCCGCCTTTGTGGATATGAGAACCAGAGGAAAAGAAAAGAAAAAAGTAGCTTGTAGGATCCCACTTGGCGTGTTCAGCTGGTTGAATACACTTTCATCTCTTCCGTTTACTACTACGTTACTCTCATGCGTTTCACTGGTCGAGTGGATCTCTCTCTGGGTCAATGTTATCGTTACCTGCGTTCTCTACTGGGGTGATACGATCGCCTGCCTCCACCCTCGCGCTTCGTGAGGACGACGCCACGGATGCCAGCAGCAGAATGCCCATCGAGTCAAAGTACCGAAGGTCAGTTGGTGTTGGCTCGACCGAGCTCGGGCTCGGGCTCTCGACGCTGGCCACTGTAAAGCGCTCGGTCTTGGAGCGACGGCGCTCCATCTTGGCACGGAACTTTTGGTCGTGGAGGATCACTTGGCGTGCCGACCGCGTGCCCACGAGCTGCGCGATTTCTTTCCACGAGGCCTTTGGGTTCGCAAACTTGGCCTGCAGGTACCGCTCGTGTTCCTCGGTGCTCCACACGCCGACGTTCACCGCGGGTGTGTCGCCCGGCGTGGCAATCGCCGAAATACCAAACAGGTCCACAGACGGCGCTGACGTCGCGGGTTCCGGCGGCGGCAACGTCGTTGTCGGTGGCGTTTCCATCAGATCCCCAATGGTGGTGTCTGTTTCTGGGAAGAAGGGGGCGAGAGCCATTGGGTTTCATGTGTTTTTCGTAAATAAAGCAAACATATCCTTGCTTTTTGTAAAGCGATATCCAGTGGATAGCCTGCGCGAAAGAAAAGGGAATGGATCCGACCAGGCAGGGCACCTGCCGCCCAGCGACCAAGTCTCAACAAGCGAACACAGTCTCGGCACCCAGGTATCGATCAAGCGCCAAACCGGACGCATGGATTTTCTCGCAATGATACCTTCGATGAGGAGACCGGCGGGACTCTGAAGATGACGTTACTAGGTTGTGGATGTCGGGTGGACTGCGAATGGAACGATCACAGGTACGAGAAACCAAACTGAACTGTTTGAGGCAGAAATTCACCATGTTCTTTCGCACAGTCACAGCCATGAGATAGTAAACAACGCCGTCTCAAGCGGACTGCTCCAACATTTCCCAGCGACATCCACGCTCACGGTGTATCTCCTTCTCTGACTATGTGCACTTGTCTGTCTCAGCTCGTCTGGATCTCCGCCGGGAAAGGGATCATCGCCATGCCGTCCGCCAACTGCTCGTCATTGTCGGGCCAAAAGTCTGGATCCCAGTCGTCATCAATGGCCAACTCGGTATCAACGTCCCAGGGAAAATCAATATCATGGATGTCGCTGGACACCGTCGACGTGGCACCATC
>JAADXL010000832.1:0-16013 GCA_023337755.1 Pythium aristosporum | reverse complement strand
TCAGCTTCGCTTCGAGAACTCGTGTTTGCAACTCGTCGAACACGTGATTCTTGTACAATTTTCTTGGGCCTTCAGAATGGGACCGAGAAACTGAGGAAATCCTGCTGTATTGCAGAAAGGCTAGCAACCCAGCCTGAGCTTTCTCACTATATCGCTGGACTCTCGGCTTGAAGTCAGCATCAGTCTGTCGAAGGACGTAGCCTCCGGGTAGAAATAACGACATCACGGCGACTACCATTTTGTGCGATGGATTTCTCGTCGATCGATTGTATCGTTAGCCCACTTCAGAGGTACACTTACACGCCAATAAACCAACACGACGCCGTGATCAAACGTTTGCTCGAGGTACACGCCAGCGCCGGAGGTGACGATGAAGAAGTTGAACTAGTGATGCTCGGCGCCGCGAACGACACCCTCGGAGAGTCGCTGCTTGGCAGCAAACCTCCCATGATGCACGGTGGGTCTCGCCCCGGGAACAAGCCCAATGTGGACCGTGGCCACGCCGCTGATTTTGATCGACTGTACGCAGACACTACTTTGCGCCCGAGCCTGTGTACAGTGAGCACATATTTCGCCGGCGCTTTCGGATGCGCAGGGATCGTGGCGCGGGATGTTTCAAGATCGAGAAGGAGACGCATCAATTATCATGGAGGCCGTGGCAACATCCAACTTGTGGATCTGGCACAGCTACATCGGTATGGACGGATTAAACAATGACATCAACGTGGTGGACAGATCGCCTCTAATCGTGGATTGGCTCCAGGGCCACGCTCCTGCGTACGAGTTCCAGGTCAACGGCAAGACTTATTCAATGTGCTATCTCCTGTGCGATGGAATCTACCCAAGGTGGTCAGTCTTTGTGAAAACGATCAGTCAACCAGCGAGCAAAAAGGAGCGACTGTTTGCTCGCAAGCAAGAGGCCATGCGAAAGGACGTGGAGCGTGCTTTTGGCGTGATACAAGGGCTGTTTGCCATCTTGACTCAGCCAGCCCGATCATGGAGCCATGGCCATCTCCGTACACGTGGAAAGCGTGTGTGATCATGCAGACAAGGCCACCACCTCATCACTTATCGAACTTTACTGCTCAGGAACCCAGTCTACCATCCGCCCAAGTTCCTTATCCTCACCCGATCTCTGCCCTGACAACAACGGCTCCCAAAGACTGGGCTCTCTACACATACGTCTTTGCCAAATCCAACGTCAAGCACTATAACACATGGAAAGGAAAGGGCAAAGTGTTCGAGGCGTACTTGGCGGACAAAACCGGACACATCGCAACTGCATCATTTTTCAACGCGGGCATTGATGCGTTTGAAGATGTGATTCACGTTGGCCAAACGTAGACGATGTCCAGCGGTCGCATCAAGTCTCCGCATCCAAATTTGGTCGAAGTAACCTTCAACCAGGACGTGGCTATTCATCACATCCGTGCTTCCCCCATTCCACTGCCCACGACCATGCCTCCGCTTCATGCAATTGCCCCGATGTCCACGATGGCGCACAAAGAGAACGTCCACTTTATCGGGATCGTTATGCAAGTCGACAGAGCCAACGACCTCACAACATCTCAAGGACGGCGCACCGCGAGACGACTCCTGTTGCTAGCGGACGATTCCAACGCCAACGTGCGCTGCACCCTTTGGGGAGCTGAAGCGCTCTCGACGACAACTATCCAACGTGGCCACACCATGGCCATACTACACGGAGAGATCAATGACTACAAAGACATGCCCTCAGTCAACGTCGACGGTATCGGCCGCGCTATCCTTAACCCTCAATTCCCACGAGCTGACATCCTAACCGATTGGTACAACCATCTCGACACAGCTCCCAGTTGACGGGCTCACTTCGCGCAAATGAACTCCACATTCCCCAACATCACCATCCCACATCTCTTCCACTCCGCGCCTTTTCATCTTCCACACACTTTTCAACAGCATCCAACCACACTGCTTCCACGAGATCACCTAGAGCAACTTTTCGCCACTGCATTATAAACGGAAAACTACGCTTGTAAATTTCGGGGAAAATTTTCCGCCCGGCCCCCGGTTAGTAACGGATACGGCGCATCTCCAGAGGTTAGCAACACAGTCCCGCGTGAACAGTGGGACGTATCCATTATCATCTCCTGCGTCGGCAGAGATTGCGCCGCGTCTGCGTCAGCCGCGCTCACTCATCCGCGACGCGGAAGGCCGGCCGTTGTCCCTCACTCAAATCGCAATATACCCTCAAGTACCACGAACGATGCCCGGCATTTCGGAGTCGACGAAGAAGGGTATAATACTGCGTAGCGAATGGGGAAAGGAGTCCCAGGACGTCGATGAAGGTGCAAATACATCTGGTGACGTTTAATGGAGAATGTTGCTGTGATTAACGAGCATGTCTTTTAGATGCCGGTGAAGTGCTATCAGCGGCAAGTTCGCCCGAGGGAAAGCAAAAGAGAGTTGGCGACGGCGTGGGGCACGCAGCTCACACGCGGGAGCCGCGACCAAAGGCGTGCATTTATGAGAAGCCTGCTGCAATCCGTGCAGCTGTCGAGCGGGCGAAAGCAGCCGGCATTGTCCATCTACTCCCGCCTCTTGGACGCTACTGCTTCGGGTCATTTGACGAATTCAACGCATTCGTCATTGCGTACTTTGCAAAGAACTTAGCCGGTTATCGCCGGAGATCGTCGTTCTCGACTCGGGCGAGAAACAAGTAAGTGCCTTATCTTGAGATTACAGGTGTTGTTCTTGCCTTTGACGCGCGCTATTTTTCCGTCTCTAGGAAACTACGCGAGGGAGGACGCCAACCAACGGTTGCAGGTACCCCGGTGAACCCAGAAGCAGCGTACCTGGGCTTTCTCCCGTGGGACTCGAAGAAAGTCAAGTACATGGTCGCATATTGGTGTGTGCATGGCTGTACGCAGCGCGGGCGCGGAAAGGGGGGCCGCATCATCTGCTCTACCAAGCACACTGGGTGCACTGCGCGAGTCACCGGCCAACTCAAGTCCGAGGCAGGGCCAAATGGCGAGATTGTATGGTTCATCGAGGTCCAAGATGAGGTAAGAGAGATCCATCAAATATTCTTTACTCCACTTTCATTAATTTCTCACCACTCTATTTAGGCACTATTAGATTGCAACGCATAATCACACCATCAGTGAGGCCGTCTACAAAACGTACAACACCACGGCTTTTATTCTCCCAGACGCCGAGCTATTCAAGAAGGTCGCGTGGGGCGTGGAGATCGGTGGAGACCCGCGACTGATCCGCGATGTTGTGAGCAGGGAAACCGACAGCACGTACTCGCAGCGAAAGTACGACAATCTCACGCAGTATTGGCTTGGCGGGGCGCCCGTTATGAAAAGCGTCCAGGGCCTGCTCGAAGCGTTTGCCGCTCTTCCTGGGTCGCGCTGCCTCGTCATAAAGGATGACGACGGGGTGCTCGCGAGGATTGTCATGCAGTCGTCAGCTCAGCGGGCGCTTGTGCAAGCGTGTGGCGACACGCTCGTGCTCGATTGGACTCACAACACCAACAATCGCGGATTCCATCTCGATGCGTTGCGCAATAATCAGCTCCATTTGACTGTCTGTCCTAGCAATATCTCGCTTATTACGCAAGGGCACTGGTCGCCACAACTACAAACGGAACTGGTGTCTCGGTACTCGATTTCCTTTGTATTTCGCAGTCCAGCAAGATTATGGAGACCGTGTTCGACTTTTTTATTGCGCATACTCCCGGTGCCAAAGAGAAGATCAAGTCAGTGGTGATCGACAAAGACTACACCGAGTGGAGCACCATCCAAAAATGTTCCAGACGATGGTGGTGCTTTACATCTTTCATGTCTTGAAGTGGTTCAAGCGGGTCATCGCCCAGGCCAAGTACTCGATCGGTGTCGCGTCCAGAGAGGCCATTCTCGCGTGTCTGACAGCCACGGTGTACGCAGTCAGTCTGGATGCCCTTGAAGCTCAAAAGACGAAGCTCCGGCATCTTCTCAACCCCGACACGAACGCAGGGCACCAAGCATTCATAGCGTACATGGAACGAAACTGGTACCCGCACACTGGCATGTGGAGCTACGCTGAACGAGGATGTGTCTTCACGGCCGGCAACACTACATCCAATCGAATCGAATCCTGGTGGAACCAATTCAAGGCGACGCTGGGGGCGAGGCGGCGACTCGATTTGTGCATCGAGGCGATCTTCCAGCACGCCACGGTCGTGTTGCGTCGGGAAGAGGATCTACTAGCGACCCACCTTGCGAAGACTCAGCTACACGAGCGAGCGGACGACAAGCTACGTCCCCTGTTGATGGAGTTGAGCTCGTACGCTGCTGTGCGAGTTGAAAGACAGTGGACCGAGTACGTTGCGCGACGCCACAAGTTCAGTATCATTCAACAAGCCGAATGCAGACACGGCGTGTACACAGTTCGATTTTCGAGCGTGCATGATGTTGACTCGTGTGTCGACACATCCAACTGGACGTGTTCGTGTCGCTTTTTCCGCGGTATTCAGTTGCCGTGTCGGCGTCTTTTCTTCGTTGCACACGAGGAACTGCGGTTGCCTGTGTACCCCGTGATCGCGATTGCCAGGCGGTGGCGGATGTCTGAGGCTGTGTCTCTCTTGCCGACTATTAGCCGCAGTGTGAAGGAACTTGAGCAGCTGCGCGCAGGCCTGATCCAGCGTGTGAATCGAACGGCCGCTGACGACAACGCATCCTCTCCCGCCAGTCGTTTCAGCATCCCGAGGGCTATCGCTCACTTGAACTTACGCAAGAACGAAATCAGTGACTCGCGTGTGCTGCTCGAACTTGAGCAGCGAAATCTCTGTGAGGCCACGACGGAGCCTTTAATCGCTTTTGCGACAAAACTTCCCACACCACAGTTCAAGATGTTCGTACACGAGGTTGTGGGTACATTGGCTGAGTTGGTGGCGAGATGGCAAACAAAATGCCCCCGCAGGGTCTGCTTCAACAGGACGCGACAGAAGACGAACCGGCAAGCATCGTACAGAATGTCAAGAGCGCGGACACGTTGGCTGCCGGATACGCTGTTGTCGTTGATGGGCCACCAGCCTCGGTACAAGCAGAAGCCGAGCAAGCTGCTTGGCGAGCGTGTCGCGCGTCCGTGGACGACGACTGCGACCGAGCGTGGGAGTACGACGACGAGGAAACGCTGCTTTGCGCCGTGACACCTGTGCCCAACGTGCAGCCCGCGAGCGCTAGCAAGCCTCTCGCAATTGGAGCCTGCGGCAGAGCCTCCCTCAGCGATGCAGTGGAAGACGAGCGCATTGACGAAGCGATCCAACATGCGATGCTCGACCAACTAATCACTGCCGCCGCAGAAGCCAAACACTCCTACTCAGGCCTCGATGGTCCTGCTGACGCGTTGCACCCACCAAAAAGACGTACGGAAGAAGAGGACGCGATGGAAGTGCCGAACGGGAAGCGCCGCAGAACCGAGACGCTAGATCAAGGCTTGCTCGCAGGGATGACGCTACCGGCGGAGGTAAACAAGGGAACGCGGAAGACTGCAAAGCAACAGCCGCGCGGTGCCCGCCCACTCGCGACTGTTGCACAAACTGGCGGCGCTTGCCCGGTTGACGTCTTCCAGCACAGTATGATGGTGCGGTATAGCGCGCCGACGGCGGCGGCAGCTCTCCAGGATCAAATGCCAAGAATTTTAACGGAATCGACAGTGCTAAGGCGGTCCGCAACGGCATATTTCACGAGCTTCCAGCCCAGAACTCTGCAGCAAGCCAATGCAGTAGTTCCTGCCAGAGTGCTCGAGACGCTGTTGGCCGCCGTGAACAACAAGCGAGTGGAAGACGGTGCAGAAACGTACGTTAGCGGTGCAAGGGTTGGCGGAGAGCTCTGGGCCCCGCAGTACGTCGCCAAGATCGGCTCGCTGCGAGAGTTTCCTGAGGAGGTGCTCCAACAGTTTGCTCAGTTCTACGAGTAGAATTAAAGCTTGCTGTCTACGCGAGCGACATGGCATGGGTTTCCGGTGAATGGGAGGTTCCCGACACACCATAGCGTGTGCCATTCCTGCAAGCCGAAGCGGACGAGGTAGAGGGTGCTCAAGGGACTTTTGAGTCAACTAAGATGCGCGCTGAAATCAAGTGTGCATACGAGTCGACAGTGCTCGCGGCATCTCTGACTCTACCACCAGGAACACCAGCTGAGACCGGACACAGATCCAGCATCCCGCTGGTTAACCTGATCGGTCGAGTGGCGTTCAGACAGTAACTCAACGACAGCGTGGTCAATTTCGCACTCCAGCTTCTGGCCAGTATGTACTCGGATGTTGTCATGGTGGACCCGTTGAGCGTCGATAAGACTCGGGTGCCGCAGTCCAACCTACGCGCCACACGGCTCGTGTGTTTTCCCTTGCATTATGGTGGCGACCATTGGTGCATTTTGTTCCTCGTTCACGGAGGCACGTATTGGCGGGTCTGAGGGTACGACCCGCTTGTTCAGCAGGAGGTCCATACCTTCCTGGGAAACAAATGGCTTGAGTGGTGTCGCCCATCATAGCTGCGTGGAATGCCCGCGATCAACGCCGTTCTCAAGTCGTGTCGGGCAACATTGTTAACGTAACCGGGGCCCAGCAAATTGAACCTGTCCCCGGCCTCGAAGAGCTCGACGTTACTGCTGTGCTGCACCCAAAACAGCCTGATGGGACAAGCTGTGGACTGTTCTGTGTAGCCCAGGCAGCAGACTACATGACACACAAGTACCGCTTCCAAATTCGCAAGGACATCGAGCCGTTGACCGTGGTGTTGATGAGCCTGCGTCTCATGTGGCTCCTTCTGTGCAAGTCGACGATCGTGGTCGACCCAGAAGAGCAGGCTCGAGCCTGTGCGTACAAGAATAGCTTTGCATCGTATAGGCCTTAGGACAATACATGTTGTATTCGCACTCATTTAGTTCAGTAAGATGGTTTCGCAAAACCATATCTATCGGCTGGTCAGTTCCGCAGAATTGTTCACGTGCGGAAGGCAGTCTGTTTCTTTCCTTTTTATCGTGATCAGACATTCGCATCATAGCCGCAAGGAGCTGGCACTCCTCCTCGGTTAACCCGCCCCTCGGTCTTCGTGGATACACTGCCGTCCTTGGTAGGGGCGGTGGAGGTGGAGGCTTGGCAAACAGTTGGCTGAGGAGCACAGGCCTTTTGGACTGACCGCTTTCGGCGGAGACTTGTGACCTGCCGGCGTCCCGGCGCTTAGAAGAAATGAGCGCCGTACTGTCGAATCACTCGCCAAATCCTTCCGACGCTGTATGGGGACACCGTGAGCTACCTGGGCAGGCATCAAGTTTTTCGAGTCATGCGTCCGTTCATCAGTCTCGTCACAGGACTCGTCGGAATCCTCTACCCGAAGCCGACGCCATTTTCGCGGCTCTGTAGAGAGGGGCTCGTCGAAATCGTGCATGCCGATGCGAATGTTGAACTGAACCATGCACTGCACCATTGACACCATGATGTCTTCTGATCAGGTGTGAACGAGACTTACATGCTCCAACGTGGTGGGTACTTACCGTGGTGGGTGCGGCATTGTTCAAAGTTGCTCCCTGAACTCACAGATGGCGGAGAAGTTGCAGTGTCTTCATCTGTCGTGATGGGCAGCATGTTGTGTTCATTTTTTATTGAGAGGGGAGATGGGCATCACTGTGAGGGGCACCGCTTCGCGAAAAGTTGCTCACAAAACTTTCTACGACTGGAAAAGTTGCTCCGGGACTCTGGTGTTGCTCAGTATCCCGCAAAGTTGCAGTGTCTTCATCTGTCGTGATGGGCAGCAAGCTTTAGTGTCCGTATTTACTGGGCGAGACACCAAGTGTCAGTAGAGGGCAGCGGGAAGCGCGCTGCCAGCAATATATTCACTAGACCTTGGCCCGAGAGATGCATCCTTAATCAAATAGTTGCTTCGCGTGCCCGCCCGAGTTGCCCGGGCACACTCAGTGGCGCTGGAGCAACTTCAGCACTCACGAATCTGCATCGAGCTATGAAGGGGAAGCCTAAGATCATCTACATTGATTGTACTGACGAAGATGAAGAAAACATGCCACCAAATCTCCAGCCAACCACACCCACCGCCTCGTCGGGAGCAGCTGCAGCCAACGCGAAGGACTCAGTATTCCCGAAGCTGGTGTGAAGACGGCGGCGGCGACCGGGGGCGTCGCCAAATTACCGTCGCCTCAGACGGCAAAGCCCGAGTTGCCGCCGGCTGAGTCATCCAAGCCGGAGACACCACCAGCTGAGTCATCCAAGCCCGATGCACCGCCGGCTGAGGCTTCCAAGCCCGAGACACCGCCCGAGACGTCCTCCGAGCTGGATGATGAGGCGATATCGGACCCGCCGGTACCCTTGGGCATCGCGTTCTCTACGTCTTTCTCAGTTCCAAAGTCCAGGCGGATCTGGCCGCCTTACGCAGCTACAACTCCCCCTTCGGTCCGTGGCAAAGAAGCGCCGCCCAGACACGTCTCGTGCATCCGAAGGCAGAGGACTCCGTCAGACTCGGTTGGCTACGATGCAAGTGAGGCCCCTGTCCAGGAATGAGCGCATCTTCGTCGAACGCACGCTCACGAGGCCGCCACCCCTACGCATCAGCAGGACGACCACACCAATGACGTTGCACCCACACACGCACCACACATCAGGTGGCGTCGAGACTCTTCTTCCTGCCGCCTCGCCGGACGAGCTCGTGCCACTCGGAAACCACTATAACCCGCACGCAATCCGCTTTCAAGACCTGCCGACCGAGACTATGTGTCGCTGTGAGCATCCATGTCGCGTGAACACTCGCACGAACGCCAACTCGTATATATATTGCGACGTCTACGGCTGCCCATTTGCCGGTCTGTGTGGGAATGGTCTCGAGCCTTCCAGGTGCCTTGGGCTGATGCAAAACCAAACCACGTCCGAGTACACAGTGGCTTGTACGGACGCCATCGACGCGCACGTCACGATCGGCGAGTATCTCGGAAAGCTGAAGCTGGAGAGTTTCTCCGAGGCCGAGCGTCCAAAGAATTCAGATTACCGTTTCTACATGCATCATGATCCAGACCACGCGGCCGGCTCGCGCGTGTCCATCGACGCGGTGAAATACGCCAACTTGATGCGGTTTGTAAACCACTCGTGCTTCCCCAACGCCCGCTTTCGTCAGGTGCACAACGGTGCCCAGCAAACGGTAGTCATCGTGACCAACCGGCGTCTTGAGCGAGGCGAAGAAATCCTAGTCGACTACGGCAGCAACCTATGGTTCTTATGCAAATGCGGAGGCCGAGCCTGTCATCACATCGGCGTTGTCGACGACTGTAACGACGCGGACGACGAGATGGGGAACGACGCCGCCCAGTACGAAGAGAAAGCGGCACTCGTGAGCAAGGCGAGCGCGGACGATTCCAACTCAGACGAGTCAGACGACTTCGAGTAGGAAAAGAAAGGCAAAGGCTTGTGCACGAGCCATCCGAATACATGTCTTTCCTTGAGATCAGATAAATGTTTTGACTGGATGATGGTTGCCTCTGGAGCCCAAAGTGGTGTGATAGTATTGTAGGATTTGAGTTGTTTGCCTGCCCCCCTGGTGCTAATCGGTCAGTGAAGAAGGTTACAAATCAGGGTTACATAATTCGGTTATCAAGGGTACCCTTTGGTGTACCCTTGCCGGAATCGGAGTTGGTGGGGGAATCATTTATTTGGGAGCGATATGTACAGCAGAGAGTTCCGGTGGCGCGCGGTAACGCTAGTGTACGCGTACGGCGTGCTTGCACCGACAGTCGCGCGAATATTGGGTGTGACCGAGCGAGCTGTGCGGCGGTGGTACAGGCAGTTCAAGACGACGGGCCAGGTTGTCGCCAAGCGCCGAGGTCGCCGTGCGTCGTACCCGCCGCACGTCCTCGAGCATATCAGCACGTACGTGTCCACCCACCCATGCTTCTTCGTTGAGGAGCTCCAGGCCGACCTCAAGGCGAACTTTGGGGAGCTAAAGATACCTCTCTCGCACGCAACCATACTGCGCACGCTGCATTTCGACCTGAAGCTCTCGAGGAAGGTGTTGGAGCGCCGCGCGAAGGAGGCCGTGCCCATGGAGATCGACATGTACAAGGTCAAGCTAGCTGCTTTCTATTCGTACCCTGGACAACTAGTATTTGTTGACGAGACGGCCAAAAAGGGTACAGACGCTATGCGGAAGTATGCGTGGGCGCCGCGTGAGAAGAAAGCCATTGTTCGTGTCCCGTTTCGAAAAGGTGGGTGACCAGAACTAGTTTTTTGCTGCCGTTGGACAGGCGTTCTAATATACTTATGTGCAGGGGCACGAATTTCAGTGTTGGCGGCGTGCGATACACGCGGCTTCGCCCGTCAACGACACGCGAGCGACGGAAGAGTGGAGCGAGCAAGAAGGTGACGGCCCAATGAAAAACAACATTCATTTTCTATTTAGTTTTCCTCCTCTACGTCACTCATATGCTCTAGGTCTTCTGCGTCCTCTGCGGGTGGCGGTGGCGGAATGAAGGTGTTGAAAATGCCTTGGGCGACGAGGCTGTAGTTGGGAAGCCCGAGCGCAGCTCGCAGCTCGCGCACGTCAATCGTAAGCTCGAGTTCGCTCGAGCCGTTGATCCTGACGGCGATGGTTTTGTGGCTGTTAAGTGCTGCGTCGTGCTCCCCTTCGGACGCACGCATACTGTCGATGTGACGCACCTGGCGGAAGGTGGCATTATCGTGGACTCGATGGGCGTGTCGTCCGGTTGGCGAGCCTGCGTGAGCACGAGATGCGTACGCGCGATGTCCCCCATTTGCACGTCTGGATTGGCCTCCAAGAAGCCCTCAACCGCATCGGCGGCGACAGCCACACGAGAGCGCGTCGCACGCCGGATCCCGGTCATGATGACCTGCTCCTTGACGACAAAGATGAACAGCTCACACACGAACGGGCCTGTGTGCTTCTTGCGCCGCCCATGGTTGATCTGGGCGGTCGCGATGCTTGTACGGAGATTCTTTGCGGTAAGGGCGATGAAATCCTTCTGCGCTGCCGTCGCGCTAGGACGCAAGTAGACGGCATCGTCGATGCGCTGGGTCCGCGGCTGGTAGCGCGCGATAGCTCGTTGGACCATCTCACCTGTTAGATCAACTAGAGAATCAAAGGAGGCCTCAAAATTCCACTCAAAGAGACGATCTTGATTAGGAACGGTGGTGCGGCTTGTCCGCGCCACCACACCAACCTTCACTGTCAGATCGCACAGCATGATCTGCCAGAGACGGAAATGGAAACAGGCTGTGGCAGAATGCCTCTCTCCCAGGTGGCTTTCTGGCGCAACCGACGTGATAGTCTGCCACCAATCGTTTTGAAAGCCGCCCACACGTGCCCTAAATCGGGGAGCATAAAAGGAGTTATCAAGTTGTTTGGGGTTACTCGGCGTATTTATATATAATTTGAGAGTTATACACGCAATAAAGGCGCTAAATCTGCCAGATTTGCTATTCATTTGGACAAACATGATGGTTTCCGCAATATATCTCCCAGAGAGAATGTATTTATGGCGGTCTACTGGGGGAGTAGATGGTCAATTAGAGTGTGAAAAAACTTAGCGAACGGCTGCTCGAACCGACACCGCTCCGTGCCTTGCATGCGCGTGCGTTGGTCATCCTTCAATATGAAGCTCGGAAACTTGCCCCGCCAGCTAAACTCACCAGCATGTGAAAACCTTTTGTTTTAACTCCCGTCTAATCGGATCTGTATCGCGGGAGCACCCAGCTAGCATTTCCCGCTGGAGCACTGCAGCGCGACGGAATCGTGCGCTGGGTGAGTGATCGCGAAGATACGAGATCCGTGCTGCGTTGGATCATTGCCATCCCAGCTTGTAAATAGTACGCCTCTCTTTCTCCATCACGGTGACTGTGCGACGCGGCGTCGCCGTGACTTGTCCGGATCGTCAATGGTCTGGACCGCTTTGGTGACCAAAAGTGCGTTGACACTGGTACAGCTCGCCGCGGCGTCTCAAACGTGACACACGTCCAGCTTTTTGACCGACAGCACACGGTTCTGCTCCCACAGATTATGTCCACGTCCATGTCCACGACTCGCTCCTTACCGTTCGCGCACTGCCATTCGTGTGCAAGTATTAGTGCGACTACATGCTTGGTCAGAAGTTGTCGAGACAGTGACGACGATCGACACTGGCGACGATCGTAAACAGCCCAGTCGAAACTCTGCGGACGGGCCAGTACGATCATGCGTGTAGCCCATCGAAACTACACGGGCGGAGACACCGACCAACCGCATCCAAGACTTAACCGTATCGGCCACGTCGACTCAACATCTCATAGTGGTCAAATGGTCCAGGAACAGCGCGCTGTAGGTCACGTCTTTTAAAGATCTCAACTCCCTCCCGCTCTATCTATCTCTCCTCGATACTATGCGTCGTTCGTCAACGTGCTATCGCTCGCACTCGATCGCTCTCCATCACTGATTCAGGCTAGTCGCCATATCCCAATGTAGTCTCTCAATGAGACAGCCGTGATCTTCCTAAGCCATGATATCCCCCGCAGATTCGACGGCCGCAATCACGCGCTGCAAGCTCTTGCTTCCACCGAGGGATTTGTTTCGTTCGTCCGAGGACTCTTCTTTGCCTATCACGGTCGTACCGGAGCGGCTACTGTGGGGATTGTCAATGCGGGGACAGGTGATTCCCTCCAAGTCTTGCAATCGCTCGTTACTCGCTTTGCTCCGCTGCTGGTCCAGGACGACAACCTGCGCTGGCTTTTCGTCGCGCAGCTTTGCCAACGGCGATGAGTACTGTATACCAAACCCGTTACCGGTATCTCACGAGCGAGTACCAGTACTCAATCCCCCACCTCGCGTTTTTCATTATTAGAATACAAAGAACAAGCTCGATATTTCAGGAAACGGGGGGGGGGATTTAACACCAATCAACCGAGCCACTACACCGGATTCGACATGGAGACGTCTGACGAAGATGAACAGGCGAGCCGCAACCGAGCGACGGTGATCGGACGGACTGGGTCCAGCGAAGTTCAAGCGACAGCATCAACCGCATGTGAAAGCGACGGAGAAGGTTTCTTTGCGGGCAATTGCTGTTCAATCACTTATTGATGCGCCTGACGACGACAACGTCAATGTCGTTGCAGCTGAAAATGAAGACTCCGGTGATAGCAGCGAGCCGAAACCCACTGGTCCAGAAATCGAAGACGACGATCCCCTAGATATACTATGTGAGGGACGAGTGGGGCGTAGAAGTCGTTGGTGATGTGGTATTTACTTGAAGCCGATGACCTGGTTGCGGCAGAAGGCTGCGTATCACGCGATTTTGTCCGTGATCTATCCAATAATGGATGGACCGCGCACAATGCCGATGAATCTCGCGAGGTCTTGCTGTCGGCTACTTCCGACTACTACGGTAGGCCTTGGGGGCCGACAAGGTCAGCGGTTGCGTATGCGGGCACTCCGCTTGGAATGTTCTCTTACTTTCTCCCAAAGACTCTGTGGGCTTACATCGCTAAACAAATGAACATATACCGTCCCAGCACTTGCCGCGCATTCCTGATGAGCGGCATGCCAAAATGCTGGCACGCAAGGCGGTGGATCCGACTGTGAAGGTCACGGATATGACGAAGATTCCCGACGAATTGACAGCTGACGAAGATTCCCGACGAATTGACAGCTCGGAAGCGCACGAGCTTTACCACTATATCGGTTTGCTCATTGCTAGTGCCCTTGCTCAACATCAGGGCGGTCTACACCTCCCTTAGAACATGGAACCAGACGGCGCTCCACCATCGGGTACTTTCGGGCATTTCATGTCACGTCAATGGTTCGAAGACATCAGCCGCTTTCTGCACTTCAGCGACAACTCGGTCCGCCAAAGTGAATCCAAATCAGATTTGCTTTGTTCTTCGGGCGCTTGAAAATACATTTCGACACGGATACCGTCGGGCCCACGGATCTCTTTCGACGAGGGGATGATCCCGAACCGGAACCGATTCAATCCGCTGGGTGTGTATATGTCGACGGAGCCCAACAAGTGGGGCGCGAGGTTCTTTCTCACATGTTGCGCTGAAACAGCATATGGTCGTCCACTGATTTTACATTTTGTTCCTTTGACTGCCCTGACCACTTTATTGCATTATCACAGCTGAAGTCTACTGCGGAGCAGAGAGATTGGCACCAAAACAGGCCGGCGGAGGCTAAAAGCCTCGCGTCCGCGCAGCACGCCACAACCAGAATCTCCGACAGTTAAGGACGTTTACTCATTGCCCCGCATTGATGAGATGTTGGAGTCCCTCGGAGGGGCCCAGTTGTTTGCTACGCTGGATCTGTTGGCGGGCTACTGGCATATCGGTGTAGCGGAGCAGAGTCGGGACAAGACGGCGTTCATCACTCGCCAGGGGTTGCTTCACTTCAAGAGGATTCCATTGGGTTGAGCAACGCGCCGGGAGCGTTTCAGCGCCCGATGGACTGCGTTCTGAGAGGTATGGGTCTGCTGATTGGTGTGGTGTACTTGGACGACATCATAAGTTTCACGAAGGGGTCCATCGAGCGCCGCGCCATGGAGCTGACAGCTGTTATCGCACGGCTCGAAGACAACGGGCTCTCGATCACGTGGAAAAGAAGCGCACGCTCGCGTCGACCAAGCTCGAGTACATCGGACACGAGCTGATCCCAGACGGCGTGCGGCCAGTCGTGCGGATCTTGGACGCGATTCCGCAGCATCCGGTGCCGATGGACCAGACAGGTATCAAGCGATTTGTCCACAGCCTCGGTACTAGCGGCAATTTCTTGAGGGCTTCGGTACGAAGATGGCACCACTGACGCGACTGAGGAAGGAGACCTCATAGGAGTGGGGTGAATTACAGCAGCAGGCGTTCGAGCCTCTATGCCCTCAACCCAAAGTCCGTCCGTCAAGGCTGTGAGTTTCTTTCGCGCATAATTCATTGGGTTCAACTGAACACCACTGAAGAACTTGTCGGACAACGTCAAGCGGAGGTAGTATATGACGCACCTCTCCGCAACACTTGCGACCCCGCAAGTACCAGAGCGCACCAATGGCGACACTATGCTTACAGTACCAAGGACGATGTAGTCGGTCGGATCACCGGTGGGTCGTGGATCTCTTCCACGGGTATGTACTTCGCGTTGAAGAAGCTCACAAATCTGCACCAACACATTGTTGCGCTCGACCCACCCGTGAAGCCGCACGACTTCAGCTCACCACTAGACGACATCAAGTTTCGTGTGCAGCCCCATTCACGTCCGACAAAATCACTGGGCGCTCACAATCTCGAATCCACCACTCGAGCGCCACTCACCTGGAAAAGTATACGGTTTCAGGTGGGAAATGGACACATCTAAGACTTCTCGGAGCTAGGTTGCGCTTGCACTTGTGGCCTTGTTACTGAGATGTGTAGTCTTCGTCAGTTTCTAACTGTCACTGCCAATATGTGAGTGCAACCTTTAATCTCGATGCGCTACACCGAGCTTCCTGCGTATTCTTAGCGATGACAGCTCCAGAGTATTTCGAGCAATGCGCGTTAGTTGCATCCTTCCGGAGTACTGTGTAAGCGTCGGGCGAATGTAAGGCCCAAAGTCTTATCTCGTACACCAGCACCGCCAATGACGGGTCACGAATCTCTCACGTTGTCAGCGACGCTCGACGGAGTAATCACGTGCCGCCTGACATGAGACACCAGCGCCAATCGACGCTGAAGTCGTCCACGTCCCATTGCCCGTGAACCTGGTTAGCACTTTTGTTGTTCGCGTCTCTATGATTTGAGGGATAGAGAGAGGAGGAGAGACTTAAGTGTTGGAGTGCAAAATCCAGAGTCCATCCTATTTCCATTTAGACCGATCCGCATGCCCGCGAGCTGTAGCAAAATAAACTCGTATAAAACTCCAAGACAGTACGAGGACCGCCAGGTTTGGATTCACATGTCAACATCCGGAGATGACTGACTCCACCGGTCCACAGTCAGCACATTGGTATCCGCATGGTCCAGCGAGTGCGCTGATTGTGCAG
>JAADXL010000831.1:0-16042 GCA_023337755.1 Pythium aristosporum | reverse complement strand
TTTAACGGGCTGCTGGTACCTCCAGGCGAAGAAGCGCTGACCGCCGCGCTGATACGTCTCGTTCAGGACAGGGCCGAGCGGGAGCGGCTGGGTATCTATGCCCGCGAGACAGCACTATCTTATGATCTGTCCCATTGGCGTCAAAGATGGAGTGCGGTATTGGAATCTTTTCTGGCAGAAGCAGGATTAAAGGAGGGAATTCGGGGATGATGGATACGCCTAATGCAACGGAATTCATGGAGTCGAGATACATTCGGGAAGGTGATCCCAAAACGGATACGTTGGTCTTTCCACTGCATCCTGCGTGGTGGAGCCGCCCTTACGAATACGAATGGGCGCGCCAGTTTGCACGTCAGGAACACGTCGTACTCGATGCGGCCTGCGGCATATCCCATCCATTCAAATTCTGGCTGGCTGAGCACTGCCGGGAAGTCCATGCCTGTGATTGGGATGAGCGCATTTTGTCCAAAGAAGCGATCCGGCTGGATATCGCTTCTGATTTTGGCGAGCAGGCCGCACGTGACCTGCCGGAATCGAGCCTGGACAGACTGCATCTTGCGCAGGCCAATCTGGCTCAGCTTCCGTATGAATCGAAAAAGTTCGACCTGGTGTTCTGTATCTCTGTATTGGAACACCTCGACACAGGCACGATGCTGCGGGCCTTTCGCGAATTCGCCAGAGTGCTGAAGCCTGACGGACGATTGATTGCCACGTTCGATGTGCCCGAGATGCGCCCTGATCTGCTGGAGACGATTATGGCTGTTACCGGACTGACGATTGAGGGCGAACTGATCGTGAAAGAACCGGAGGATGCAATCTGGTCTGACATGTATGGCCCGCCAATCCGCTGTTTTCGTGCGGTTATTCGTAAAGAGTAATTGGGGTGGATAAACGGATCATCATAGATTAATCTTAGATTGCTTTGATTACCGAAGTGGTTAGAGATGAACCAGCAGCATTCTGCATTGGTTGGCGTTGTCCATGCCTCTGCAGGCAGGTCTCTTTCTATCCAATGAATCCGGTCGTTACGTGGTTCCTCCGGGCCAGTCCATTAACCTGTCCGTTAGCGGCTCTCTCTCTGTTGGAGGGCTGATGGCCTCCACAGCCTATTTGGCTTGGTGGGAGACATAATTTCATAATCATCTCGCATGAAAAAGCCGCTTTCGAATCACTATCGAAAGTGGCTATTGTCTGTTCATATACTGTTTGTATACTGTTTGTATACTGTTAATACCGTAACGATAAAAATTATGGATGTCTGGCCGATTCCTGCCTAAGTTCTCCTATCGACTCTACCCGATGGGGTTGTTTTCCTTCCCATAAGATCCGTTGCAGTATAATGCCTGCCAAACCAATAACCAGTGTTGCCATGCCGATATATTGAAATGTAAGACTGGCCCCTGTCGCCCGAATCAATGCCCCGCCTGCAAGTGGAGCAACGACCAGTACGACACTGGAAAGCGAGTTTTGAATACCGAATACACGGCCTACATAGGCAGGAGGGGTTTCTTTTTGCAGAAGATAATTCAAAGTCACCATAAATAAGCCATTGCCCAGCCCAATACACAGCCCCCAGATCACAACCCATATCTCGGACGTTTGTGGACCGACCCAGCCAAGTGAAGCAATTCCCACACCAATCAGCAGATACCCTCCGCCCAACCCCCAGCCATACCCGATTCGCGGCAGCCGATTCAATAGTAGAATGATTATAACTGCACCGGCTCCCGCCGATGATCCCATCCAGCCGATCAGGGCTTCGTTACCCGGCTTGATCTCCCGAAACAATGTCGTAAACTGGTAATCAATCATGAGAATAGCCATTAATCCAACGCAACCAAACAGAATCGTACTCAGTAGCGTACGGCTGCTCATAATAAAGCGCCAGCCTTTCTGCCACTGGGTGAATAGGGGTTCCGTTGCCTCCTCCGCTCCCAAAGGATTTCCATCCGATGAAGAAAGTTCCTTTTTCTCTGTTAAACGCCGTAAAGGCCACAACACTGCTCCGGATAACAGGCGTGTGCAAGCGTTAATGAGAATGCAGACTTGCGGTGAAAATACGGCCAGAGTGACTGCGCCCAGCAGCGGTCCCGCAACTTTGGAGCATTGGTTCACAAAACCGTTCAGCGACGATGCCTGAAACAGATGTGCCTCTGCTACCACCTGACGTGTCAACGCCTGCTGTGCCGGTACATGGAATACTCCCATCATGGCCCGTAAAGCAAGAAGCGGAAGCAGCCATGCTGCACTCGGCGCAAACAGAATTGCAATCGTTAGCAGAACCGTGATCACATCACATATCATCATGATTCTCACCTTATGCATACGATCAGCCAGTGCACCTGCAACCGATCCTAACATGATGCCTGGAACAGCCATACATACCGGAATAAGGGCAATGATCAGCGGATCAGCACCCCAACGATAAGCGACCATTACCTGGATGGCGAGTGCATCAAACCAATCTCCAAAGGTTGCGAGCGCATACGCAATAAACATCCGCATGAAGCGATTGTTAGTCCATAGGCTTTTGGATGAACCATTGGACGAATTCGAAGAGAAAGTGGATTCATTTGAGACAGTGTTCATTTTTGCGGTTCCTCCCCTGATTACAGCCTTGTTGCTGACTTGTATGTTCCTTGGCTGTAATCATAAGGGCGTTATATCAGAGGAAGATCAGAGGACGGAGGAAACGGGGATAAAAAAGCGCGGATTTCACTCACAATTTGCTGACCATATGCAGGAACACCGTAATTTTTGGATATCTCTGCATAGACTTGACGGTATTTACTGTGAAGGCGTCCCTCTATCTGGTGGTGGGCCATAAACAGTAGTATCTGATATGCGGAATTTAAATACAACGGTGCATTTAGTGTCATTTTCAATACGTCCAGACCATCGTCCATTCTCGGCTCCGCCTCACGTGTTCGGCCTTGTCTGAGCAGCCATAAACCTTCCATAATTTGGAATCTACCGATTTCCCGCAGGTATGGCGCCTCTTTCAACCCTGAACGCAGGACAGCCATCTGATCCTCTACCACTTCGCCGCTGCCACCCCAAAGTTCCACATACAACTCTGAGAGCTTTACCGGAATTTTGAAATTGATCAGCTTATCCGACTCAATGACTTGATACGTCTCCAAGAGCTGCACTTTGGCTCGTTCATACTGGCCCACCTCTGCATAGACTTCAACAATATTCAGAATACGAAGTTCACGAAGCTGATCCGCAGACAACGCTGGTGAATTCAACGCCTTTTCGTACAGTCGCAAACTCTCCGATGGTTCAATCAGGGCATGTGTAAATATCAGCAGCCAGTACAATCGTTCCTTGAAGGGGATTTCCGTCGTTGTAATCAGCCATTCCAGATCTCCCTGAATAAAGTGGATATACAACTGATAAAATGGATCAATCTCAATGCCCAGCGCTTCTTGCTGATCCAGCAGCGTTAGCATCGATTTCCCCTGCCCATACAGATGATATTTGCGAAACAATCCATGGATCACTTCTCGCATCTCCTCATCTTGGGCGGAAGGGTTGGAAGGCAGCGCCGCCATATTAGATCGAATGGTAAGCCGATAACCATAACCACGCACGGTATCCAGTGCAATTTCTTCCCAACGTTTCAGTTTCTTGCGCAGCCGATACACATGATCATCCACAGTGCGTTCAACCGGATATTCCAAGGACCATACCCGGTCCAGCAGTTGGCTGCGAGTGAAAGCTTTTTCCTTGTTCTCATACAGAAAATGCAGCAGCGCAAATTCCTTCGCCAGCAGGCGAATGGACTCGGTACGCCGTGTTACAGTATATGTCCCTTCATCAAATTGCAACGACATGTATGGTCCTCCTGTCAATATGACTAATACATTCATGGGTTGAGGTGAAGATAACTATCGGCTCAGTCATCACTTCATGGAATTGATTATTTGTGTTCAACATATCACAAAAAACCTTTTGCGAGAACGCAAAAGGTTTTTATATGAATGGGCAATGCCATCTATCTGTACGTACAGGAATAACTGGATTTAACCCAGCACCACGCGATCATCGGACATTTTTTTGCCGCTGATGCGTTCGAATTCGCCCAGCAGCTCAGGCACGGTCAACGTACGCTTACGCTCTTCACTGACGTCCAGAATAATCCGGCCCTTGTCCATCATAATCAGACGATTACCCAGACGAATGGCCTGCTCCATGTTGTGCGTGACCATCAGGGTAGTGAGTCTCATTTCCCGTACAAGTGTCTCTGTCAGTTCCGTGATCAGCTCCGCACGAGAAGGATCAAGCGCAGCCGTATGCTCGTCCAGCAGCAAAATCTGCGGCTGGGTGAATGTCGCCATCAGTAGACTGAGCGCCTGGCGTTCACCACCGGACAGAAGGCCTACTTTGGCATTGGGGCGCTTATCAAGCCCAATGCCCAGCTTCTCCAATTGGGCGTTGAAAATATCCCGTCTTGCACGGGTAACTCCAAAGCCCAGTCCGCGGCCCTTGCCGCGTTTGTACGCCATCGCCATGTTCTCCTCAATGGACATATGCGGTGCCGTACCGGCCATCGGGTCCTGAAACACACGGCCAATCCAGCTGCTTCGCTTATGCTCAGGCAAGCTTTTGATGGAACGGTCATTGATCAGCACATCACCCATGTCGGGCTTCATGACGCCTGAGATAATGTTCATCAATGTAGATTTCCCCGCGCCGTTACTGCCAATTACCGTCACAAAGTCTCCCGGATTCATGGTCAGGTTTACACCAACCAGTGCGGTCTTCTCATCCGTTGTTCCCGGATTAAACAGTTTGGTCACTTGCGTAATCTCAAGCATGATCACATGCCTCCCTTCGCCTGTTGGCCCGACGATCGCATCAGTTCTTCGGTTCGTTTGCGAGCCAGACTTTTCTGCTTCATGGAGCGCTGCATGGTTGGGAAAACAAGTGCGATAATAACGATCACCGCAGTGATCAGCTTCAGGTCAGACGTGTCGAACCATTCAACCTGAAGTGCCAGTGCAACCACAATCCGGTAAATTATTGAACCGACAACAGCCGCAAGGGTGGCCCAGAATACCGTTCTTGCACCAAGAATGGCTTCCCCGATAATAACGGAAGCAAGTCCGATAACGATCATCCCAATTCCCATCGTAATGTCTGCAAAACCGGATTGCTGCGCGATAAATGCTCCAGACAGGGCCACAAGTCCGTTGGACAGACTTACACCAACAATGGTAGTCACATCCGTATTTGCGCCGAAGCTGCGGATCATGCGTTTGTTGTCCCCTGTTGCGCGCAGTGCCAGACCGATATCTGTTTTCATGAACAGATCCAGCATAATTTTGAATACCAGCACGACCACGATAATAATGATCATGACATGCTCCCCCGAGAAGGGATTATCCATGCCCATAATGGATTTGTTCGGTGCACCAAGAATACGCATATTAATCGAATACAGAGCAATCATCATCAGGATACCGGATAACAGCCCATTAATTTTGCCTTTGGTGTGCAGCAGACCTGTACAGGCTCCAGCCACCATTCCTCCAGCCATTGCTGCCAAGCAAGCGAGCCAAGGAGAGAAGTCGTTGGATATCATGACCGCCGCGATTGCGCCTCCTGTTGTAAAACTTCCGTCTACGGTGAGATCGGGGAAATCCAGTATGCGGAATGTAATATATACACCCAGTGCCATCAGTGCATACAACAATCCAAGCTCGATTGCCCCTTCAATTGAACCCCAAGTCAAATTCACATTGCTTCCTCCCTGTCTATCGAAAAAAATGAGGCGAACCCGTTGCACGTCCGCCTCGCATCCGTACTGCCGGAGGATCGTCCGGTCAGGTTATTGAATAATGTTGGTGTCCTGATCCTTCACTTCTGCCTTCATCTCATCGGTAACGGTGATACCTTGAGCTTCAGCAGCTTTCAGGTTCAGGATCAGATCCAGCTTGTCCGGTACAGTGACTTTCATGTCACCCGGTTTGGTACCATTTTTCAAAATGTCCGCTGCCATCTCACCAACCTGATATCCGTGGTCGTAGTATTTGAAACCTACGGTTGCGAAAGCACCTTTTTCCACGGTATCCCGGTCACTGGAGAAGAACGGAATTTTATTTTTGTTCGCTGTCTGGATGATCGTATCCACTGCACTAACCACCGAGTTATCCAATGTGATGTAGAAGGCATCGACTTTGCCAACGAGGGAATCGGTTGCCTGCTTTACTTCAGACGTGTTCGTTACGGGTGCTTTGACCAGCTTGATATTATGTGTTGCCAGCGCTTTTTCTGCATTGTTCGCCATCACAACCGCATTCGGTTCGCCCTCGTTAATAACTAAACCTACCGTTTTTACATCCGGCAAATATTTGGCGATAAAATCAGCTAATTGCACAATCGCCTCCGGGTTTGTATCCGACGCACCTGTTACGTTGCTACCTGGCTTGTCCATGTCACTCACCAGTTTGGCACCGAGCGGGTCCGTCACCGCTGCGAACAGCAAAGGCTTGTCTTTTACTTGTTGAGCCAAGGCCAGTGCGGATGGTGTTGCAATCCCAAGGACCAGATCATTTTTGGAATCACCCGCAATCTTCTGAGCAATGGACAGGTTGTTCGTTGAATCACCCTGCGCGTTATTATAGTCAATGGTCAGGTTCTTGTTCTCTTCAAGACCAGCATCCTTCAGCGCTGCAATAAATCCTTCACGCGTGGCATCCAGCGATGGATGTTCGACGATCTGCGAAATGGCGATACGATACGATTTTTCTGCCGTGCCTTCATCTGTTGTACTGCCTGATCCCTCGGGCGTTGTGCTACCGCCGCTGTTATTTCCGCAACCAGCCGCTACGATCATGGATGCAACCATCATCAGAGACATTAAAAATTTCTTTTTCATGTGTGAGAACCCCTCTCCATCTTATAAAATGTGGTTACCCTTATCGCTATCCAAGTGACACGATAGGGCGGGACAAAACGAACGCTTCAACGCATTGTTGCTTTGATCGACAAAAGCAGACAAATATAGACTTTTCTCATGCGACTGAAGTCCATGACTCGTGTTGGTATTTTATTGTTTCCCTAATATTAAGGTGCGACCTGTTTCCCGTCAATGGTTGAACCGCTTCCAATTTGGTTTCATTGCAGATACGTGAGAGAAAACTTTACATAAAACAAAAAAAAGCCATCCACAACATTGTGCCGATGGCGCCTTTAGCATTTTTTATATATTGATTTTTTGCTAACGAATACGGAGTCTTCTTCTAATCTCGTTTATAAGCAAAACCTTTTCCTCTTCGGATATCCCGTCGGCAACCAGTTTGCGTGCTGCAACAGGAGCAATCCAGGGTTCAATATCTGCATAACTGATGCCAGACAATTTCTCGTACTTCTCCATAAACAAGCGAATGCTGGTCTCCCTCGTAGCATCGAGGGCAACACTAGCTTCATTTGGCAGATGCGGGGGCAAGATCGCATATCGAATCATAATGACATATTCAGCCAAGTCAGCTTCCGGATTTCCGGTCGAGGCATTGTTCCAGTCGATAATGACCGCATCATCATCCCTAAGCAAAATATTACCTGGATTTGGATCTCCGTGACATAGCTGCTGCCTTATAGGTAATCGGTCCAATTCGGCGATCACGGCTGCCTTCTCCGCTTCAGTCAAATATTGCGCTCTAAGGATATCATTCCTGATATTTTCCCGCTGGCTCGGCATATTGGCCACTGAATGGGAATGAATTTGATGAAAAAGTTGTGCTGTAATCTCGGCGTCAACGTAATCATCCATTACATCTATGGGTTGCTGCAGTCTGAACTGCTCTACTGCTCTGTCCACAAATCGCTTTATAATGGGCTCACCATAGATCCGTTCAAATACAACACCTGATCGGCCTTCAACGTTCACCAGGTCATAGGGTCGTGGAACGGGCAGCCCGCATGCCCAAGCCATTCGACAATGGTGTAGTTCAGCCTGTATAGCAGCCGGGATGGTGTTAGGCTTAGCCAACTTAATGATTTTGCTTCCATCCTCCCATTCAAATACCTCCGCGCATCCACCTTCTCCAATTTTGTTACCTAGCCCTTGGAACATTATGCTCACTCCCTCTTCGGATTCAATACGTGAGACCTTCCTTATGCAGCAACATCTCATACATTTCCCGGATCATCTCAATCGCTTCGTTCATGTCCAGCTCTAGGGTATGAGAGTTCAGTAACGTTCCAATGCCGATTAAATAGATCGTTAGTTTTAAGAAAATGCGCTTGAGTTGCTCGTAGGAAACGTCCTGCAATCGCTTGCTGTATCGCATATAATACGTGGTCAGTTCTTCGCCCAGAAACTGATCGGTGTGCGGGTTGTATTGTCGGTAACCTGATAGATACAAGGCTCTAAATAGCTGTTTCTCGTTTTGCGCAAAGTACAAGAAACCGATGGTCAGGTTCAGAGCAGGAGAATTGACGCTGTCCTTATACTCCATCATGCTATGGCGAGCAAATTCGGCAGCTTTGTCATACACGCTTGCTTTCAACTCTTCAATGTTGTTATAGAGGCTATAGATCGGTTGGGTGGAGCAATGGAGCGTCTGAGCAACGTTTCGCGCAGTGATCGCCTCAAACCCTTGCTCCCGCACAAGCTCGAAAGCGGCGGATAACACTTTTTCCTGCGTAATCTCAGATCTTGGTGGCATTTCTTTCTCCCTTCCTTAAAAATAACACATGTTATATAACGTATGTTATTGAACCAAGATACATGTGTCAAGTGTTCATATACGATAAGATTTCCTCGTACATAACGTTTATACAAAAAATGAGGCGACCCTCCCGAATGAATTCCGGGTACGGGCCGCCTCCTATCCATCAATAGGGAGTTTAAGAAGACTTTATCCCTTTTCCTTTTGCAATGCTTCTAGTTCAGATGATGTTAACCCGGTAGCTTTGACGATGATCTCAAGCTCAAGGCCCAAAGCGAGCATATTGAGAGCAATTTTCCGTTTGCTCTCTGCTTCACCTTCTTTAATTCCTTCCTCAAGACCTTTCTTAATCCCCTCTTCTCTTGCTCCTTCAATCATGGATGCTTCATCCCGCAAAAATTTCTGACGTGCCTCGTATTGTTGCCGTGCCTGCTCGTCCTGACTTAGAAACTCCAACACACTCATGGCCTTCTTCAAAGCAGGTTCCAGTTCATGCATCATTAACGCCTCCCAGCTAGACTTGGTTATCCCCTTCAGAAATAATAGCCACCGCACCAATCCATCATCCATCTCGATGTTGTTGTCTTTTAACTTCGAGATCGTGGTACTGCATTAGCGAGCATATTGAAATTAACAATGTTGATTGCAACGCATTTTAAAGGTTTGATTTAGAAAGGCTAGAAGTACATCCTTGTTTTCTTCGCTTCCAAAGATTCGTTTGAATACATAATCATTCTTGGGATCAAGCAGTTCATTCATCATTGTTCACTCCTATGCGCAAAATTAACAGTATATATCTGTTGATTTTCCAACAAATATAAGGATGTAAACTGCACCGGATGTTCATTTGATTATAACACGCATCACATGCTAAAAGTAACGTTTTTACGTCATGATTTAGAAAAAAAGAGACTGTTTCGAGTGACCGAAACAATCTCCATAACTTCACTAGTTCCCTGCCGCTTCGCGAATCTGATACGTACACTTCTTGCCGCCATCAGCGTAACATTCGGTGCGCTCCACATCGGCCTGCAACAATGAACGGAACAGCTCCAGTTCACAGCGACAAGCCTGCTTGTATACACTTGCCACCTGCACAATGGGGCAGTTCAGCTCGGTAAGCATATATGAACCATCCTCTTCCTTGGAGGCATCGGCCATATATCCATTTGCATTCTGAATGCGGGCCAGTTCCTCGACACGTCCAGCCAGGTCCTGTCCTTCCATCTGAGGCAGTCCACTGCGAAGCAGTTTGTCCCGACGGCTCTCGAACAATGCATCCACAACACCGCTGCCCGCTGAATCTGACAGTTCCTCCAGCAGTTCCAGAGTCAGTGACGAATATGATTTGGGAAAAAAGCTGTCCCCGCGCACCGTCAGATGGTACACCGAGGACGGACGTCCAGCTGTAGCTCTGGCTTCCCGAACCTCAATCCATCCATCCTGCTCCAGTGCCGTCAAGTGACGGCGAATCGCCATGCCGGTCAGACCAAGCCCAGCTGTCATTTCCCTTGCGGTCATTGTGCCTTGCTGCTTAAGCATGAACAAAATCCGTTCACGCGTCGTTCGTTCCTCTTCGCGCTTCACGATCAGCACCTGCTCTCCCTGCTTATGCGGTTACCGGCGCTGCCTCCCGGCAGGCATCCGAGCAAAAGCGGTTATGCGTCTCTTCGCAATCCTCACAGCTTACATGCTGCAGGTTGCAGGTTGGACAATTAATATATCGGTCATGTGTCGTTCCACAGTGATAACAGCTGGCAATGACGATATCCTCATCTGTCCGGTTGATCGGTACAGAGATCCGCTCGTCAAATACATAACACTTGCCATCGAACAGATGGCCTTGTACTTCCGGATCTTTACCGTACGTGACAATACCACCGTCCAATTGAGCTACGTCTTGGAATCCTTCATTGATCATGAACCCGGTCAGCTTCTCGCAGCGAATGCCGCCCGTGCAGTAGGTAATAATCGTTTTGTCCTTCATGTCACCCAGGTTCTCCCGAATCCATTCCGGAAACTCGCGGAACGACTCAACATCTGGACGAATGGCCCCGCGGAAATGACCAATTTCGTATTCGTAATCATTGCGACCATCGATAACGATGACGTCATCACGTTGCAAATGCTCATGGAACTCTTTCGGTGAAAGGCGCTTGCCGCTAATCACATTCGGGTCGAGATCTTCATCCACGCGGAACGTAACCAGCTCTGCTTTGTGACGAACAAAGATCTTTTTGAACGCATGCTCCTCTACGTCATCAATCTTGAACACCATATCGCTGAAGAGCGGGTTCGCATGCATGTCCTTCATGTATTGCTCCGTTTGCTCAGGCGTACCGGATACGGTTCCATTGATGCCTTCCGAGGCAATCAAAATACGGCCTTTTACACCGAGGTCCTTACAATATTGCAAATGCTCTTGCGTAAACGTCTCAGGGTCTTCAATCTTCACGAACTTATAATATAAAAGCACGCGGTACGCGCTGTTACACATGTATATCACCTGTTCCTATTCCATGTTGTTATTGGCCGGATCAACCGACAAGACTACAGCGTTGCAACCTTGCTTATTAAAAAGAAAATAAACAGCCGCCCGAAACATCGTCTCGAACTGCTGCCCAACATTCGACTTTTATTCCTGCATTCTAGTTTATCGGAACCGGAATAGCTTAGTCAATATAAATGTATAGAAAGGGATGAAAGTTATGGAACATATCTTACATATATGATGTGCATCTGGAAAATCCAAAAAAATATTTCGAATTTCAACTGAAATCTTATTCATTTTTGCTTTCGTATCCATTACACTATGCTCATCATTATATGGCTTACCACTATGAATTAGGAAAGTACGGTGGACGGGAATAAGCATGACGTGAACATATTTTAGAAGGAAAATGGGGATGAGATCGTGAGTTTAACACTATTCAAGAAAGTAAGCATCCTATGGTTGGTATTCCTGATCGGATTAAGTGGTCTATGGAACAATTCCAGCATGGTACAACGGGCACATGCCGCAGCGGCAGAGCCCTATCTTGGTGAGATCAGATTATTCCCCTACAGTGCGGTCCCCACAGGATGGATGCCCGCTAAAGGACAGACCATGTCTGCCACTCAGAATTCCGATCTTTTTTCACTGCTTGGATCTCATTTTGGGGGCGATGGAGTAACAACGTTTTCTTTACCCAATCTCTCGGATACTGCGCCTGAAGGCATGGGCTATTATATAGCCATAACCGGGATTTTCCCTTCCCGTGAAGAGGGTGTGGGAGGTAACGCGAAGTCCGTCCTTGGAGAAGTCCGTCTGTTTCCGTATCAGTTTACCCCCCAGGGTTGGTTAGCTGCGAATGGTCAAGAGGTCTCCACATCCACCTACAGTGATTTATATTCGATGATAGGGAAGTCTTATGGTGGAAACGGAAGTACAACATTCAAACTGCCAAGTTTGCCTACAATGAATACTTCCACCCACTATGCCATTTCCACTGATCCAACCAGCCGTGCCGAGAATGGGACAGGTATCGAGTACATAGGCGAGATCATTCCCATGCTGGTTACTCTCACGACGAACAATTGGGTATTAGCTAATGGCTCGACACTCCCCACCAACAATAACCAACCCTTATTCAGCCTATTGGGCACCAGATTTGGCGGCAATGGTTCAACGGATTTTAAAGTGCCTGATCTGAACAGCGGCCAATCCCCATTGGTTTATTACATTTCAAAGAGTGGACAATTCCCTAACATAGGAGACATGCCACTACCAGAGGCAGTGGCAGACACATACACAACCAACCAAAACACCGCCCTGACCGTATCTTCGCCAGGCGTGCTAGCCAATGATAGGGATGCTTCTACCGCAGTATTGAAAACTGCTCCGACGAACGGAACAATCGTACTTAATGCTGACGGTTCGTTCACTTACACTCCGAATACCAATTTTGTCGGAACAGATAGTTTTAATTATGCTGCCGCCAATCAATGGGATACAAGTAATTCTGCACTAGTTACCATAACTATTGAGCAGGGCACACCCCCAATAGTTAGCGGCGTATCTAACGGCGGAATATATGGTCAAACGGTCATTCCTACTTTTGATAGCGGCACGGCACTTCTGAATGATGCTACATTCACGAGCGGCACTGCAGTCACGGCAGATGGAAGTTATACATTGGTGGTAACCAACAATATTGGCAGTACAACTGTGCAATTTTCCATTGATACGGCAGCTCCTGTTGTATTGGGTGTCACCGATAATGGAAAATACAATGAAGGCCCAACGATCACCTTTAATGAAGGAACAGCCACCCTGGATGGATTAACTTTCCAGAGTGGAGATACGGTCCAGACAGAAGGCGAACATGTACTGGTTGTTACAGACGCAGCGGGCAACACGACAACCATTCATTTCAGCTTTTATACGCCGCGAACGATCACCTTTAATAGTAACGGCGGTTCTGAAGTGATCGAACTAACGACGAATTACGGTGACCTGGCAACAGCACCTACTGATCCGACTAAAACAGGCCATACCTTTGCGGGCTGGTATACTGATTCAGCTTTGAGTCAGGCTTTTGATTTCAATAACACAACCGTAACCAACAATTTAACCCTGTATGCAAAATGGGCAGTCAATGCTTATACCGTTAACTTCGAGCCTAACGGTGGTACAGTGGTCGCAGATCAGTCGGTCGATTATGGTGAGCTGGCAACAGCGCCTTCTGATCCGATCAAAACCGGCCACGCCTTTGCCGGATGGTATCATGAACTTGAACTGAGTACGCCATTCGACTTTAATACCACATCGATTGTCCAGGACACAACATTGTATGCAAAATGGGCTCCAAACACATATACGGTAGCTTTCAATACACTTGGAGGGTCGGCAGTATCCAATGTAGCTGTTGAGTACGGGAAGAAACTTTCAGCTCCCGCTTCGCCAAGCCGGTCCGGCTATACGTTTGCAGGCTGGTATGCGGACCCTGAGTTGAAGACGCCATTCAACTTTGATCAAATGGAGATTACAGCCAATCTGACCTTATATGCCAAATGGAATGTTAATTCCACGCCACCGTCGGGCGGCAACAGTGGTAACGGTAACGGGGCCTCGGATAACCAGAACAACAACGGAACCAGCGGTAATCCTGCACCACCTAATACGACAAATTCGTCCAACAATGGCCGTTTAACGCTCGCGGCTGGGCAGGCAGGACAAATACGTTTGGCCGATCGTATTACTGTAGCCCTCCCTGCCGGGGCGATGAACCAGGAGCTGAAGATCACCATCGACCAGATTGCGGACCCTTCTGCCTTGCTGACCCATCAGACCCAACTACTCAGCCCGGTCTATGAGTTGCTCAAAAATGTCCCTCAAAACTTCAATGTACCCGTAACCTTATCGCTGACATTTAATTCATCAAGCTTGCAAAGCCATCAGCAGGCCGAACTATTTTACTTTGATGAGCAAGACAAGGTTTGGCTCTCCGCGGGTAAACCTTCTGTGGATGGTAATCAGATCCGGGTGGATGTAGATCACTTCACGAAATTCGCCGTATTTGCCGTGGATCAACCCGAGGTTCCAGCAGAGATTGAGTTTATCGATGTCGAGAGTCACTGGGCGAAAGAAGTCATCCAGCAGGCTGTCCGTGAAGGCATGGTGAAAGGGTATGCCGATGGATCATTCAAACCGGATGCACCCATTACACGTGCAGAATTTACGGTGATGCTAATGAATTCATTGCAAACAGAGTACAAGGAAGCGACATTATCTTTTACCGATCGTTCAAAAATAGGAGTTTGGGCACAGTCTGCTGTAGCACGTGCTGCACAAGCGGGATTCATTCAAGGAGACACCAATGGGGCTTTTCGCCCTAACGAAGCTGTAACCCGTGCAGAGATGGCTGTCATGGTAGCCAGCGCCCTGCAATTGCAGGCAGAATCCGGCACTGACTCGACCTTTGCAGATAATAAACAGATTCCGTTGTGGGCCAGAGCAGCTGTCGCTGGACTACAAAAATCCGGGCTAATGAACGGCAAGGGACTGAACACATTTGCACCTAGGGATAACACTACGCGTGCAGAAGCGGTGAAGATACTGCTGAGTATGCAAAATTAAAAACCTATAGATAAAAGCCTGCGTTCCGGCAGTGCCCTCTCGAAACTGGATGTTTGAGAGGGCTACCACAGAACACAGGCTCTTTGCTTTTTTAGGAATACTGAATCGCATTGGCAATAAGCATAAATATAATACCCATAGCGATCCACATTACCATCAGCGGCCAGAAGAATCTAACCCATTTCTGATACGGAATGCCGGATACCGCGAGACTGCCCATCAAAGCAGAAGACGTTGGCAGTATCATGTTGGTGAATCCATCTCCGAACTGGAAAGCCAGTACGGCGGTCTGACGGGTAACCCCGAGCAGATCCGATAATGGAACCATGATCGGCATCGTAGTTACGGCCATGCCTGTACCAGAGGTAATGAACACGTTCATGATATTTTGGAAAAAGTACATGCCCAGTACCTGAACAGATGATGGCAGTTCACCAACCGCCGCGGACATTCCGTATACAACCGAATCGATAACATTCCCCTGGTCCAGCACAACCATGATGCCTCTCGCCAGACCAATGATAAAGGCACCATAGGCGATGCCGCTTGCGCCTTTGACGAATTCACTCGCAATCCGGCTGGGACCAAACCCGGACACAAGACCAGAGATCACGCCCATGCTCAGGAAGAGAGCCGCCAGTTCCTCCATCCACCAGCCTTCTTTCGATACACCCCAGATTAACAGGGCAAAGCCGGCTACAATGGTAATGATGGTCAGCATATGTGTGATGCGAATCGTTGGCAGCTTGTTCAGATCAACCGCAGGTGTATCTGCTGCCTGCTCCTGTTCCAACTCATGCACCAAACCGCGAGTGGGATCAGACTTCACTCTGGAGGCATACCGCATAATATAGATACTTGTCACGGAGATGAGGCACACCAGAATAATCGCGCGCAGCCACATGCCTGAGAAGATCGGGACTTCTGCAATAGCCTGAGCCAGCCCCACGTTGAACGGATTGAGCAGTCCCGCGGTAAAACCACACGAGGCCCCCAGCGAGATCATCGCCGTACCCGTTAAAGCGTCATACCCCAGCGCACGCGCGATGGCGATTCCGATCGGTACAAAGACCATGACCTCCGTGGACATCCCCATCGTGAACCCGCCAACAGAGAACAAGGTGATAAATACCGGGATGACCCATAGTCCCTTATTGGCGAATGAACGGGCCACCCGGCCTGTAAGGGCCTCAATCGTTCCCGTGCTCGTGATGATCTGAAATGCTCCGCCGATGATAAAAAT
>JAADXL010000830.1:0-16086 GCA_023337755.1 Pythium aristosporum | reverse complement strand
ATCATTGCCAGATTGAAGCATAAAAGCGGGTCAGAAACAGGACGGCGCCTATTCTTGTGCTCTGAATTAGGCATTTGGACCCTAATTAAGGTGGGATAGTGTAAACTAGGCTCGGTCGATCCAGAATGTGAGGCGCAGGACGCGCGTGTCTCGGGAGTTTTTTTCTGCTTGGGATCCTGTTTATCCCGCTTGGTGAAGAGGGGGGCAAGCAGTGTGATGACGAGATGGGCTTGCGCGTCACCAGCCCCGCCATCGCACATCCGCCCCTGTTGGTACTAATGCAGAGGCGATACAGGAAGCGAGATCGTGTTTTTTGGGCTCCCATGAGGTTCCCTCGACCCAAGGCTGGAGACTGCCGGGCAGTGTCGAGCGAGATTCAGGCTCGACTGACTGCGCATGCACTTTGCAGCAACTGGATGGGTTCATTAGCATTATCACATATTAGCCTGGTCTGGCTTAGGCTGCTATCACCCAAATACCCAAAAGTACACAAGGTTCTAGAATTTGAGCTCCTCGGGTTTTTGAACTCATTGGCCATCAAAGGACGCGCGATTGATCAGGAACGAAAGTGACCACCACCCGATCCAAGAATCGCTTCGGTCGAACCATGGGCAAGAACAAGGGCGCAAAGGCGGCGGCGGCGGCCGCGCCAAAGGAGACCGCAGCCGTGCCAAAGGAGATCGAGGCCGTGCCCGGCTTCTTTGGCTGCGTCGTGAAGCCAGGCCAGTCGCTCGTGTGGGATAATGAGGTCGAGGAGTTCGCGCTCCAGCTCACGACCGCGGCTCTCGGCCCCAAGGTCACGCCCGGCCGCTCGACGTTGATTGCAGAGGCCAAGGACACCAAGATCGCGCTCTGTACGCTCGTGCCAGAGAAGACGGAGCAGTGGAACATGACCCACCTCTTCACGCCGTTTGATGGCCCCGTCGTGTTCCACAACGAAGGCGTGAACGACATTCACCTCACGGGTCTCATCGATGTTCAGGACGACGGCGACGACGAAGACGGCCACGGCCACCCCCACGGGGATTGCGATAGCGACGATGATGAAGGCATGCCCATGGATGGCACGTACAGCGACAGCGACAGCGACGGCGATGAAGTCATGGTGTTTGGTGGTGCCGACGATGATGAAGACGACGACAGCGAAACTGACAGCGACGAGGAAGACGAGCAAGAGGGACGCTTTGAGGTGATTGACGAACGTATGCACGGGGACGCAGGCGAGAAGAAGAAGAAACAGGAAGCACCGGTCAAGAAGGACGTTGCGGCTGCGAAGAAGCAGGAGACACCCAAGAAGGAGGCCACGCCGGTGAAGAAGGAGGCCACGCCGGTGAAGAAGGAGGCTACGCCTGCGAAGAAGGAGGCTACGCCTGCGAAGAAGGAGGCCACGCCCTCCAAGAAGGAGGCTACGCCTGTGAAGAAGGAAGCTACTCCCGCGAAGAAGGAGACCACGCCTTCCAAGGACAAGGACGGAAAGAAGGACGAGAAGAAGTCCGTGGCCGAGAAGGTTGCCGAGGCGACGGGAGCGAACAGCAACAACAAGAAGCGCGCCGCTCCGGCGGACGCCGTCGAGGTGCCCAAGAAGGCCAAGACTACGCGTGTCTACAAGGGCGTCACCATCGAAGACCTGTACGTTGAGCACTGAAAGCGATCTTGCATGTTGAGTATTGCAGCTAACAATTCCTCTGTTTTCGACGTGTACAGTGCGGTGGGCAAGGGCCAGCCTGTGGCCAGGGGCAAGAAGGTCAGCATTCTGTACCGTGGCCGTCTCGAGAACGGCAAGCAGTTTGACGCGTCGCAGAACCGCAAGAAGCCGTTTGTGTTCCGCCACGGCGTTGGCGACGTCATCAAGGGCATGGACATTGGCATTGAAGGCATGCGTGCGGGTGGCAAGCGAATCATCACGATCCCGTCGCATCTCGGCTACGGCAAGAGCGGCTCGCCGCCGGCCATCCCGGGTAACGCGACGCTCGTGTTTGAAATGGAAGTGTTGTAAATAGCGTGGGCATCAAATAGAAGACGAGATGACAACCATGCTGAAGCGAGTGCCTTGTGAGACCACGATTCGATTGGGTTGACGCTGGGGAGGGCTCAACTGAACCGGCGGATCCGTTCAGGATGAAACCTCTGGACAGAGGTGCGTTGCGAAACGACCGGTGATGCGAAGGGCAAGAAGCGTCCGTTGGAAGCGACGCTACGCTCGAAGCGACGCGCGATCCCATGCGGCGGGCGACAGTCTCTTCTCTCTTTGCTCTCCCTCTCTTCCTCTCTCTCGATGTTGGCGGTCGTTTCACTGAGAATCGTGCGGTCGTTTCTGGTTCTCCCTTCCTCTTCTTGCGGCGACCAGGGCGACGGGCCTTTGAGTCTCGCGCCGCTTCCTCTATTTTTATCAGACAGCTATTTGCGCGCAAGGGCTTCGACGTCGACAAGAGGTGAGCCAAGTGGTGTGCAAGAGCACTATGGAGGTGTGTGGCTGGCTGTTGACGATGGAAGGGTGTGCTAGCAAGAGAGCGATCGAAGCATGGGCCGCAAGAAGATCAAGATCCAGCGCATCGAGGACGACCGCAATCGCCAAGTGACGTTCGTCAAGCGCAAGGGCGGGCTCTTCAAGAAGGCCATGGAGCTGTCCAAGCTCTGCGACTGCGAGATCGCGCTCATCGTGTTTGACTCGAACGACAAGCTCCATCAGTACTCGAGCACAGGCGTCGATCAGATTCTGCTCAAGTACACCGAGTACAGCGAGCCCTACGAGATGAAGGACAACAACGACGTACGTATATGAGACCCCTTGGGTTATACGCTTTCACAGACTCATTCCTAATGTGGTGGTTGTTCCAGTACGAGATCCTCTTTGGCGACAAGAAAAAGTCCCAGGACGCATCGGTCGAGCCACCAGCGGCCACGAGCTCCATCGCGCCGTCCGGCAAGGCAAAGAGCAACAGCAAGCGAAGTGCCGGGTCGCAGCAGGTGGCGCCCTTTGAAAGCAGTACCGACGACGGAACGACGTTTGGACTCTCAAACGATCCGGACGAGTACTCACCGCCCGCGGCGCGTGGCCAAAAGAAGCGTGTGCACCGCAGCTTCCAACAAATGCTCAAGAAGGACCAGCTTTCGTATGTGCCGCCGTCGTTACCGCTCTACCAGCACGGCGTACGTGGCATACATTCCAGGGAAGCTCTCCTCGATGGTGACTGACCTTGCCTTCTCGACTATATGTAGATGGGGATGTTTGCAGGCATGCCCATGAACCACTTGCTAGCAGGCCTTCCAAGTCCGTCCAACTTTTCCAGCATGCTGCCATCGCCAACCAGTACGTTATGAAGTCCAGCTCCGTCATACAGACAGACCGTGTGACTGACTGATTCTCCATAACCCCCTCCCTCATAGCAAGTATGCTCTTGCGCCACGAGTTCAGTCCGCAGAATGGCGGCGGCATGTTTGGTTCGTACCACCACCACTATGCGATGGGCAGCGGTGGCGACTCGCACGACAAGAACGGCATGCTGGGACTCAGTCTCATGCCGTCCGACTTTGGCCACTCGGCCGCGGCCATGGGGTACTCCTACCTGCCTCCGCCCAAGTTTGCCGTGACGCCGTCGCCATTGCCGGCGGGCCCCGATAAAGACTCGAGCCTTCGCGATGCCGTACCCACTGCAAGCGAGTCCTCACGTGACGATGTGATGACGGAGGCGACTGCGTGTGAGAAGGATGCGAATGAAGAGCACAAGAACGAGACCTCGGGAGGACCCGACGATGGCGTCTCTGACAAGGGAGACGGACGAGTGACGGATAGCGATGAGTCGGCCAGGCCGCTCGCCAATGCTGCTGAGGAGTCGACCCTTACCGCAGGGGGAGAGCAAGAGACCACGGCGGATGTCATGAAGAGTGAAGCCCCTAATGCCAGTAGCAGCGAGAAGCGCACGCACGCCGACGTCGAAGACGCGCTCGTGTCGCCGCGGAAGCGGCACCGCATCTTCGTCGTATGATGTCAGCAGGCAGCGCCCTTTCGTCTCGAGCCAAGCCTCTTGACCCTCAGGATCCTACACAGTAGTCGTTAGTAGACTCATTCACCCACTTTGAATGTACAGTGCCACCACCTCTTTTCCCTCCGGCGTGGTCGATGGATCAATGTGCACTGTGTATTTCCCATCCCGATCGCCTAATTTACGTGAACTATGCATTGGCATACTTCTCTCTCTCTCTCTCTCTCTCATTTCCCTCGCTTTTCACCGGCACACAAACGAGACGATAAACGAGTCGAGGTCGACTTGGTGCGCGCTGTAGCCACGGGCATTGCCGTCGCGACGCTTGGTGGCAGTGGTACTACTTTCGGTGTCTCGTCCGATCCACGACGAGACCAACGATGACGGCGGCGGCGCGGGCGCTCGCCACGTCGCCATCGCGTGCTGCTTCAGCGCGTCCGCGAGTTCTGGCAGAGACGGCGGCATATTGGGCGCTTGAGGGAATTCGCTGGCTGGCCGCGTGGCTTCCGGAGGGCTTGTTGGAGACTGCGGCTGCCGCCATTGGTGACATCGCCTTCTTCGGTACGTACTGCACCGCTTCCACTGAGATTCATTTGCCTCTCCCCTGCATGATCTCCGCGACTCCCTCGCGTTATGGACACGCACTGACTGAATCTACATACGTACGTACCCAGTGATACGCTGGCGCCGCCGCGTCGCATGGGCACGCGTCGCGCGTGCGTGGCCGCAACTGTCGCATGCGCAGCAGCACCGGCTCGTGCGCAATTCGTACGCGCATCTCGCGCGTGCGCTGCTGTGGACGCTGCGGCTGCCGCGCGTCGTTCATCGCGATGGTGCCAACGCCATCGCGCGGCTCGTCGACATCGACGCAGCGACACGCGCGCAGCTGACTCGCCTAATCCCGGCAATTGACGATCGAGAGAGTCGTCCGCGATCCGCCATCGTGGTCACGGGGCACATTGGCGTGTGGGAACTGCTGCCGGCGCTGCTCGCGTCGTCGTCGCTGGTGCCGCGCCACACGCAGTGGATCGTGTATCGACCGCTCCACAATGCGTCCGTGAATGCGATCGTCGGGGAGCTACGTGGGGGTGAAGACCGACGGCTCATTGCGGTGCGTGTGGCCGAATGCGAGTGCATGTTCGTTGACTTGCTGATGCGGCTTCTTTTGGCAGGACAAACACTGTTTCCATACATTAGCAGAGGCCTTGACCATTCAGGAGCTTCAGCCTTCGATCGTCGGCCTCGTCGCTGACCAGCGCAGTAGCAACCCGCACGCGCGATGCGCCGTGCAGTTCCTCGGCCAGAAGACACTGCTGTCCACAGGCGCGGCTCGCCTCCATGTAACGACTCGCTCGCCGCTGTGGTTTGCTGCATTGGTCGTGAACGAGAACAGCAACACCAGTCCGAGAAAGAAACCCTTCAAGCTGCTGCTTCGTCCAGTGAGTCTTCTTATCGTTTGTATAGGAAGAGATCCATGGCGTAACATCTCTTCCTGTGTAGATCTCATCAAGTGGTGATGAGTACGGAACCGACGACCAAAAGGTTCAGGGCCTCACACAAGCGTACGCGCAGGCGTTGGAAGAGACCGTCCGCGCGCATCCTTCCCAGTATCTGTGGATTCATGACCTTTGGTCAACGCAGGCGCGGCAGTTAGTTTCCGAATAAAGCTCGCTCCTGGCGTCTGATCGTTGGCGGAGTGAACCCAGTCTTTCGTGGCGATCAAGGCCACGTAATGGCATCTCTGCAACAACAGGATCAACATAGCATCAGGTGTGGTCATCCCATAATGGCTCGAGACCGCTTCGGCCCTTCCGATGAACAATGTTATGAAGCAAGAACGTCATCCCTGCCTAACGTACAATCGATACCGCGTCATTTGATCGTGCTCCAGACCAGGAGATTTTGCAGTCCCCGAAGCTGAAACTCCTCAGCAGCTACGGCATTTCCACGACGTGCTTACAAGATGTGCGCTATTCGACGCGAAATCTCTGAAAACGAGGGGTGGACTCATTGATATGAACATGGACATACAATCTTTCGCTCAGCACTGTCGCTGGTACTGTAGTCAAATGCATTAGATCGAGATCTCCGTCCACTATCGAGAAACGCATTGCAGCCACCGCATCAACAAGGGGTGCTCTCACTTACTCACTGTCTTACAGCTCGTCCTTGTTGCCGCCACCGAGAATCTCGCTCAGGATGTCATCGTCGTCGTCATCTTCCTCGATCACCTCGACCTTGGCGTCCTTGCCATCCCAAGGCTCAACCGTTTTCATGCTCGGGAGCGCCTCAAAACCAACCGTAGCATGTTTACCGTGGAGCATGCCCTCCAAAAAGCTGGCGATCGAGTCCGACGAGAACGAGCCGCGCTGCACAACATAGCGGTTGCGGTCCAAGCTCACCGCCACGAGCGACGGGTATCCAAACGTGAGCTCAAACTGACTCTCCAGCTCGGGTTGGTCACCGCCCTGGATCCACGCAAACTTGAAGGGCTTGCCGCGGACCTGCTTGGCGGTCTCTTCCAGCGTCGTCAAGTACGCCTCGCGTCCAGCTTTGCCGCTTTCTGTAATGTGAGGGAGCAGACCGATAACGCAAATCGACTTGCCGCCGCAGAAGTCCAACAGCACGTCTGCCGATGTCAATTCCTTGATCTTCAACCCACCGCCGAGACGCTCGAGCGCCTGGAGCGCGTACGACGTGATGCCCGACGCCGTGCGAGGGCCCTGGTAATCCTGGGCGTCAGCGGCTGACGACGTACTCGGTCCAAAGACCTTAATCGTGGGGAATCCGCGAATGCCAAACTCTTGCGAAATCGTTTCATGGGCCGTGGCGTCCAAAGCACCAAGCTTGACTGAGCCCTTGAGGTCAGACGCAGCTTGTTCCCACTCTGGGGCGAGGGCCTTGCAGTGGCCGCACCACGGTGCGTAGAATTCGACGAGCCAGACGTCACCACTGTTGTATACCATGTCGGCGAAGTTATCGTCGGTAAGAGTCACCACGTCGCTCTTGGAACCCGACGACGCCGACGGCTTCTTGGTTTCTCTCTTGGCCTCCTTCTTGGCCTCCTTCTTGGCATCTTTCTTCGAAGAGCCGCCGCCCGAGAGACGCTTGTTCACAAGCTTACGCGTCTCCGCGACGGCTGCGTCTACGATGCCCTTGGCCGTGCGAGGCCCCTGGTAATCAGTCGGCTTGTTCTTGTCCTCACCAAAGATCTTGATTGTCGGGAAGCCCTGGACGCCGTACTGGGCGGCGAGGTCCTTGTGCTTGTCGCAGTCGACTACAGCCATCACTATCCATCAGTCCTTGCTATGAAACATCCTCGCCGACGCACGTGGGAACGCACCGGCCGCAACGTTCACGACGCCGTCCAGCGCCTTCGCCGCCTTCTTCCACTCGGGCGCGAGGTTCTTGCAGTGGCCACACCACGGCGCGTAGAACTCGACCATCCACACACCAGAATCTTTCTACACCATCAAGTCAGATCCCGTCTCCTATCGTATAAACAGACAGCGACGTGTACCTTGACATCGCGGAAGCCCTTCGCGTCCAGAAGCTTGACGGGACCACTGCTCGTGTACATCGCGTGCACTGCCGCCTGCAGGCACGCGGCCACCGCCACGACGAGCAGCGCCGTCGTCACTCCGCTTGATCGCCCCATGCGTATTGCTCGAATGGGCATGCAAAGGGCTCGATGGGAAGATTGGCTCCACGTAGGACGATATGATTGGCTGAAATAGGACGTTCTAGAAAACCCGGATCCGCCACTTCAAGATAGCTCAGGTGGCCTACCTGTTGATCCATCAACGTACCCAGATATAAATGTGGAGCAGTGAGAAGAATGATGGTCGCCCATTTTCGGCGGCGGGAACTTCGAGCCCACGGCGATTCGCTGCGCCGCGCGTCGAGCGAGAGACCGCCGGCGGAGGCGTTGGCGCGTTCAGGATGGGTGGAGTAGGACCTTCTGCATCGCATAGCGTGGGCGACGCGTTCAGGATGGGTGGAGCATGACCTTCTGTATCGTATAGCGATTTGGGTCGGATCCTGAAGGCGGGCACGCGCGACCCATTTGCATCACGAATAATATTTGCTGCTGCTGCGAGGAGCGTCCGCCTCGAAATCGCTCTCCTTTCCCCCGGCAGAGCGAACGCAAATATCTATCTCTATCTCAAACGGGTATTTATTTTCTCCTTCTCTTTCGTTTGTGTCTGGATGATGTAACGCTTATCCACGGCTATTAATGCCGAGGAAAACCAACCTTTCTCAACGGACGTTTAGGCGGCGCTCTCGTCGACTGCCACATGCAATGCGGATCGGCTGTGAATGCTGAGAGGGTTAACCTTTGCCCGCGCTTCCCTCTGCTCACTGGATTGCTCAACAAGTGATCCCCGCCCTCGATCGCAAACGTGTATCCAGCGTCCGTCTACGTCGCGCGCAGCGTCGACTCCAGCTTAATCTCCATGCGAGACTGAGGCACACCCAATTCAACACGAACGACCTTCACATTCGCACCAAGCAAACGCCATGCAGCAATCGTCGACAGAGATACAGGTGCGGCGAAGAAGCAGCCATCACGCACCTGGAACTGCAGCCTCTCTCGTGATCCAAACGTTCCAATCTCGTGCCGAGGCTGTGCACATGAAAGAGCGACTCAGCTCGCCGCGCTACTCCGGCGACAAGAATCCTCCAGATCTATTGCAGTCGCTGCTCAGTTCGGCCGTGAGTTGGAAGCATTTGCTGGTGGCGCGATCCCACTGCAACTGACGACGCCTTCGTCTGCATGTAGCCCGGCTGTTATCCCGGCGACGATGGATCAGCAGACATTGCCGAGCGGTACAACTTCTTCGCGCATGGGAAGCGATTTCTGGTGGGTGTGAGTCATGCGCTCATGTGCGCATCATGGGAGAGCTAACACACGGCACGTATGTTTCAGTTTGCTCCTTGTTCACTCGGCATTTTTCCCGAGTCCAATCGCTTCCGACAAGCGATTATATGGTGTATCACGTGGAAGCGATTCGACCAGTTGATTCTCCTGCTGATCGCTGCAAATTCAATCATTCTCGCTATCGCTGACTACAGCAGGGTGGATGAGCGAGGCGATCTCGACTCATCTCGATCGTTCCGCAACGCCATCGTCAATTACGCCGATACCGTATTCACAGTGCTCTTTTCCATTGAGTGCACGATGAAGATCATCGCGATGGGCATGGTCCGAGAGAAGGGCGCGTATCTCCTGGATCCATGGAACTGCATGGATTTCATCGTCGTGTTTATTGGGTACGTTGTGACCACAGCGGAGGGGATCACGCCACTTTGATGAGCTAATTCGACAAGTATTTGAACCAGAATTCTCGCAGTTATCCCCGGCATACCGAATGTATCCGTACTAAGAACGTTTCGCGTGCTGCGGCCTCTGCGAAGCCTTAACGCAGTAGCAGGTATGGTATGTACTTTGCTTGTTTATTGCGGTATTTGCTGATATCAAGTGTACGTAGGCATGAAGAAACTTGTTACGTCCTTGCTGAAGTCGATTCCAGAACTTCTGACGGTCGTAGCATTTCTTTCTTTCCTCTTCTTTCTGTACGGCGTTATCGGGGTCCAGTTATGGAGTGGTGTTTTGCACGCTCGCTGCCGATTGACACCTCATCCGGTGAAGCTGGATCCAGCATTGGTGTATCAAGGTTTTCACGATTACCAGATCAAGGTTTTGAGCAACGTGTCCGTGTTCGCATGCAGCGACCGCAGTGGAGTGCAAATCCCGATCGCGTCGGACGAGTGGTCACAGGACACTTCGCCTTGGAAACGCCCTCGAGTATGCTACTGGCCAATCGCGGATGAAGACGAGCCACAGACTTGCGCAATAGACAGCGACTTCTATCGCCAGTGCCCCCGTGGTCAGACGTGCGGTTCCGACTTCGATGCCTTCGGCAACTTTCGATTCACTCACCCCGACAAAGAGATCTTCCGGAATGTGATCAACGCAGCGTCCTACAATGCCAACATGGCATGGGGATACGTGAGTTTCGATAACATCGGATTCGCTGCGCTAGCTATTTTCCAATGCATCACGCGTGAAGGCTGGTGAGTCGCTTTGCCGTCTTGATGGTGTGAAGCTGGTATACTAACCTATGAAATGCGCAGGAGTGACATCATGTACATGCTCCAAGATGCCGGATATGGAGTGGTATCTGTATTCTACTTCGTCTCATTCATCATCATCGGCTCGTTTTTCATGCTCAATCTCACTCTGGCCGTCATCTGGGAGAATTTTTCCGAAGCCTCACTACAAGAAGCCGAAGAAAGGAAGGAAAAGGAAGGAAGTGAGCATCAACTGGTGCGCAGGCACCGAGCGAAGTCACTCAATCCACCGACACAGTCAACGTTCCGTTCGTGCATTGCCGGCGTTATCGACCACTGGCTTTTTGGCGCATTGAGAACCATGCTCATTCTCCTCAACACCATCATCTTATCTCTCGACGAGTACCCGGCAAACCCTGACACCGTCGAAATTGTCGAGGTCATTAACTTCGGGCTCACAGTCGCTTTTCTGCTTGAGTTCGCCTTGAAACTCGTCGGTTTGGGGTGGTCAGAGTGGAAGCGAGATGGGTACAACTGGTTCGATGCCATCGTCGTCATTCTCGGCATCGTTGAGAACGTGCTCTCACCCCCCGAGTTTCTCCCTGGCGATCAACAGAGAAGGGCGTCCAAGACAGCATCGTTCTCGGGGTTTCGATCGGTGCGGTTATTTGCGCTGTTCAAGCTGGCTCGGTCGTGGCCGTCTCTCCACAAGCTACTCACAACTATGGTGAGCACCATCAAGGAAGTCGGCAACTTCAGCGTGTTATTCCTTCTTTTCATGTACATCTACGCTCTTATCGGGATGCAAACGTTCGCGAACCAGTTTCGATTCGACGAGTTTGGTCACCCGGTTTCCAAGAATGAAGTTGCTGCCTATATCCCACGCTCGAACTTCGACACGATGCTGTGGTCGATGGTGACGGTTTTCCAGGTAGGTTGCAATTGGGCGATGCGGCGTTGGCGGAGGTGACTGATGTGATGGTTGTGTATGATTCAGATCTTAACAGGAGAGAACTGGAACGTCGTGATGCAGGACGGTTGGAGATCAACTGGATGGTCTTCTGTCTTGTATTTCCTCTCTCTCGTCGTGTTCGGGAATTTTATCGTGCTCAACCTGTTCCTTGCCATCCTTCTGGGAAACTTCGAAGAGACAAGCGATGACGAAAAACGAGAAGAACGCGAGCGAGAAGAACTTAAGCGCAAAGCTCGGGTAGCACCAGCGCACGCAGCATCGGTCCGCTCTGAGCGCGAGGGGTACGGTGGTCTGTGGAAATCAGACCGAGATGCAGCGATTCTATCTGCCAGGAATTCCGAACGCTCCCAGAGTGAACGTGTGGTTGTCGTTCATCAGCCGTCGGTAGCTACGAGCAGAAGTCGGCGTGAAAGCAACGCGTCCAAAGTCTTTGATGACCGCCCATTCCGAAGTGGGGTCGCTAAAGCACCGACACAAACGCTAACGTCACGGTCGTTATTGGTGTTTTCCATGCAAAACCCGATCCGAAAGATGACGATCAAGATCATCAAGCATCCCCAGTTCGACAATATCTCCCTCGTCCTCATCCTTGTCAGCACCGTATCGCTTGCGATTGACAACCCACTCAACCCTCCGGACAGCATCTTTGTGGCTGTTCTCTCTTGGGTTGATTATGTACTCACGATTCTGTTCATGATCGAAGTTGTGGTCAAGATCGTGGCACTTGGTTTCTTCTTGGATCCAAATGCGTACCTTCGCAATGGCTGGAACCTCATGGACTTCGTCATCACCTCGTTGGCCGGATTCTCTTTGGGCGAAGGCCGAGGACGGTTCAAGTTTGTGAAGACGCTGCGAACATTCCGAGCTCTGCGGCCACTGCGAATGATCAACCGAAATCCTGGGCTCAAGCTCGTCGTCAGCTCGCTCATGGCGTCGATCCCGCAGATTCTGAACGTCATCATGGTGTGCTTTCTCGTCTTTACGATTTTCGGCATCGTAGCTGTCAACAACCTGAAAGGGAAATTCTATAGCTGCCAAGGCGATGTGTTCGATGCATTATCGAACGCCCAGCGAGATTTAATTACTTTCCCGCGGCTATGGTCCAACATGACAAGCGATGAGCGCGGCTGGTTCAACTCGTCAGCCAGCACCCTATTCGGCTCGGTTACCGACAGCGACCTGCTGACTTCGCGTTTTATATGCGGCCTTCTCGGTGCTGCATGGAAAGCGACTATTCCGCAAGATTTCAACAACGTGCTCCACGGCATTCAAACATTTTTCGAGATGACGACGACCGAAGGGTGGGTCACCATCATGCTCGCAAGTGTCGACGCAACCGAAATCGACATGCAGCCGATCCCAAATTATCGTGAAGGCTGGACATTCTTCTTTGTCGCGTTCATCCTGGTCGGCACATTTTTCGTGATGCAGCTCTTTGTCGGTGTCGTCATCGAAAACTTCAATCGCATGAAGGAGAAGCTAGACGGCACCTACTTGCTATCCACGGCGCAGCGAGAGTGGCTCATCATCAACGAAGCCATGCTCAACTTGCGGCCAGCGAGAAAAATGAAGACTCCGAAAGACCGCTTTCGTCGATCGATGTTTAGAGTGGCGCGCAACGCCACATTCGAAGTCGTCATGGTCGGGTGCATCATGCTCAACACTGTCATCATGGCGTTGCACTATTTTGGCGAAGAAGACTTTTATCGCAAGTCCATCGAGGTGTCGAACTACGTGTTTGCCATGATCTTCTCGGCGGAGGCGGCGATCAAGATCATCGGCTTGGGGGGTTACTACTGGAAAGATTCGTGGAACGTCTTCGATTTCGTCGTCGTCGTGGGAACATTTCTTGGCATGCTGTACCAGTGGATTATGGGGAGGTCCGTGGGCACATTAGCCTCAGTTATTCGAAGTGTGCGAGTTGGGCGTCTTTTTCGGCTCATCCAGTCAGCTCCATCTCTTCGACAGCTCTTCAACACGTTGCTCATCACGTTGCCGTCGCTCGTGAATATTGGTGGACTCCTGTTTCTGGTGTTCTTCATCTATGCGGCAATGGGTGTGCAGCTGTTCGCCAAGGTCAAGTTTGGTGAACTGGTGACCGCAACGTCGAATTTCCAGTCGATATCCCGTGCGATGATCACACTGGTGAGTGTGGGCGTCGGTTCTTTGAGCTGAACCCGGTCCACGTGATCAACATTCGTTTTGATACTAATGTAGTCTTCCTACTTCTCGTTGTCTGCTGTTAGGTTCGGTGTGCAACCGGAGAGAGATGGAATGACATCATGTACGAGCTCGCGTCCCATGATGATTGTATCGCAGACCCCGACTACGATCCAGATATGTGCGGGTTCAGTGACGATCCCGAGTGTACACCGCTGAATGGTTGCGGTTCGCCGGTCGCTGTTGTCTACTTGTGTTCGTTCACCCTACTGGTGTCATTCATCCTCCTCAACATCTTCATCGCCGTTATCCTCGAGGGATTTGCGAACGAAAAAGAGCGAATGGATGGCATTCTTCTCCCAAATCACGTACGTCTGACACTCCAATCCGCCCATCCATCCATGTATCGAGCTGACACCACTGACACTACTTCTTTATGTTCTCGCCAACAGTATGATGGCTTCGTAACGACATGGTCGCTGTTTGACCCTGAGGCGACCGGGTTTATCGATTGGTACATTCTCCCAAGCTTTATCGAAGCGCTCGATACTCCCATGGGATTCGATAAAGCGTCCAGACCATCAGCCAAAGACATTGCTGCGATGATTGGTACGATATTCTCTTGTTCCTTGTTCCTAGATCGGCTTTTCTCACATGATGCTGTGCAAATGGTTGAACAGAACTTTTGGACCTCCCCATTTTCCGAGGCAACAAAGTGTTCTTCAACGACGTTGCCCGACGGATAGGAAAATTCGTCGTGGATGAGGTGCCTGCGTTGGCTAGTCATCCTTCTTGCGGCGTTGTCAATGAGGCGTCTAACGTACATCAACCTTTGGTCCATGTAGATGGTGGACGAGCCACTGAAAGCGCTGCCGGCATCGCTCAATCTCGAACAACGGTGGAAAAAATATCGTGCGGGGCGTAAAGTCAAAAAGCACGATCACACCATGCATCGTGTGAACCAGTTCCACGCCGCTGTGTATCTCCACTCGGCGGTGAAATCACTCATCTTTCGCGAGGAAGTCAAGGAAAAAGTGAACAAGGTCGCCGCGAGTGTTCAGTTTTACAATCAGGCACGGGGACCGTCTCCAGTACCGACCGCGATCGTGATACCGACTTCGATTCAAGAAGAAAGAGACCAGGACAAATCAAGTGCGGAATCATTGCAAGACGTTGTCTCCATGGCTGAAAACATGCTGAAAGAGGACGATCCATGACCTCACGGTGCATAACAGCTCGTCAGCAACACAGCCTTTGCGAGTCACGCGAATCACCGATAACTCAAATGCTGCCAGAGTCGTCCCGAACTGGAATAAAGGATAGCAGCTCTCGGAAGCGGCGCCTCGGTTATAAATACAGCCGCAACTCCTCCACGTTTCCCGAGCAGCGAAGTATGCGAGCTCACACACAAAGCCATCCACCCAAGAAACCACCAGAAGACTTGAGCACGGTCGTGAAGATAATGTCTGAGAGCACCCAACACTCAACCATGCGTCAAGACTTCGAACAGACCGGCTCGACAAGCTCTTCGCACATGTTACCATCCCTCGAGAAGTTGAAGGCTGACGAGCCACGTCTAGAGCATCGAACGAGCGGTCTCATTGGGGGCAGCATCGGCCGATTCCGCGCCAGCTCGCTCGTGACGTGGGTGTCTATGTTCCGTAACGTGCGCACTCTGAGCGAGCAAGTATTGGTTCTCGACGAGTTTCAGCACAAGCTGCGCCTGAATTCCGACAGCGTTGTGGCAATCTTTGAGTTTGTTATCATTTCGCTCTCTTGCGTGCAGCTCGACCTATCGAGTCGCTTGGCTCGGTGGCGCGAGAACAACGCTTGCGCGCGGCTTTCCAACTGTGTTGACATGGGTGACGAAGGCTCTTTCATCGTGCCGAACTGCATTCGTGTTGCCATCGGTCTCCTGGGGGTCATCCGCATGTGGATTCGCATTCGTTTTCTGCTCAAGCAACGTCCTGGTATGTTTACAGGCATGTCGTGGTTCAAGCGAACGGTACGACCAGACACGCTTCAACATAGTCGGGGGAGCCCGCACTAACAAATATTTATCACTTGGAGCAGGCGGCGCGTCGGCTGTACATCTGGGAGTTCCTTGCCATCGTCATATTCCCGTATCCTGGCCTGGAGACTTTCCTCGAACGCAACCAAGGCGACGTCATGGTGTATTTGAGTATTGCAGTGGGTGTACGGACGATCTGCTGGCGCCACATTTTGTACTTCCCCTATCCGATTCGAGAGAAAAGCAAGGTCACAAACTTTGCCGGCAATCTGCACTTTTCGTATCGTGCGTTCGTGTTCAAGAAAGTCATGGACGACCATCCGATTCGCAAGATCGTGCTCGTTAGTGGGATCCTCTTCGCCTTCGCGACGTTTCTCGTGCATACGTTTGAAACGATCAACTGTGCGTGCGTTCCGTTCGCGCAATTTGCGGGGGAGGTGTATATCCACGCGCGCCAACTCGAGTGCGCATCCATGAGTTGGGGGGACACCATGTGGCTCGTGTCGACGTCGTTTGTGAACCTCGGCTTTGGCGACGTCATGCCCACGAGTCAAGCCAGCCGCGCAGTGCTCATCTTGTCGGCCTGCGTAATGCGAATCGTGGCGGCGATGCTCGTGTCGATCGTGATCAAGAAATCCAAGTTCTCGACAATGGAAGCACGGGTCCATGCGTTCCTCTTCCGCATGGATCTCTTCAACAAAAACGACGTTGGCGCCGTCATGGCTGTGCAGGCGTCGTACCGCTTTGCCAACTCCTACCGACGGTCTCTGATGTGGCATAAGCACTCAAACTCGCTGCTGTATTACCGACCATTGTCAGCGGTGCGTCTGGGTTCTTACACAGAAGATCATGCTCTCTCTCTCTCTCTCTCTCTCTCTCTCTCT
>JAADXL010000829.1:0-16111 GCA_023337755.1 Pythium aristosporum | reverse complement strand
GATACATAACTAGTGTGGTCCACTTAGGGTACACAGTTACCCTAAGTAATGACTCATCTATATTAGGATTAGGAGGCTATATCCTGAGGTACGGTTTACCCGGGATATTGATTATGGGGGGTTTCCCATTGGGGGAAACCTTCCAGTCACTACAGTCAGTTTGTCTTTGACCAAGAGCGGCGCTCGTCGATCGGTATCGACTTGGAGCACCAGGTCCAAACTTCCTCAAGCAATAGGTGCTCGTAACGGCCAGGGCCCGTTACAGTCTGTGCACACAAAGCTCGGGTGAACTTGTTCTTTTGCGGGTCGGTGACAGCGGTCACGTGCCCATAGGACTCATCGATGATTGCGAACGAAGACGATTGGCACGAGCTGATCCGCCTACGGGTTTTATTCAAATATCGTGGGTGTTTCCCACTTTTTCTGAGTGCTGTTCATGTGTTCTCGTCTGAGGATGTGTTCGTGACCCACGGCCACACCACCGGTCACGACGGACCCGTGGACATAGCGATGCTCTCTAGTTTCTATTCCCAATCCCGTAAACCTCTATAAAAAAAGTCAATAACCTCCATAAACATGGCAATGGGAATAGGAATGGATTTTGCGAAATCCCTCTATTTGGCTAAGAATGTGTTTTCTCAGACTCAGACTCAGAACAGAATATTGATGATGATGATATTGAACTGTACTGTTTCCACGACGGGCGTCAGCACCTCACCCGAAGTACGGGAAATCTGTCATGGCGACGGTCGTGAGCTGCTGGGGCTGGGGCGGCAACGGCCAACTGGGTCTCGGCGACCGCGACTCGCGCATCAAGCCACAGGCCGCACGCGCGCTGGCACGCGAGTCGGTGCGCAGCGTCGTCTGCGGCTCGCGCTGCACGCGTACGTCTCAGTTTTTCTCTCCCTCTCTCTCTATCCGAGTTGATAATATGGACATGATGCAGTCGCTCTCACGGCACGAGGTGCGGTCTTTGCATGGGGCAAAAACGACTACGGGCAGCTGGGCACGGGCGACACCAAGGCGCAGGTCCGTGGCGGTTCCGCCTCTCTCTCTCTTTCTGTCTCCAGCCGTGATCTGACGAGTCCTGCTGCAGATCGAGCCACGCGTCATCGAGGCGCTCGCGGGCGTGCCCGTAGTGGCCATCGCGGCGCGCGGCTCGCATGTGCTTGCGCTTTCAGACTCGGGCCGCGTTTTCTCGTGGGGGCGCGGCGACGAAGGGCAACTGGGCCACGGCGGCCGCGCGTCGCTCGCGCTGCCGCAGCAGATCGCGGCGCTGCGTGACGAGCGCATCCGCCGCATCGCCACGGGACGGTCCCACTCGGTCGCGGTCAGTGAAAGCGGCGCGCTCTTCACGTGGGGCTCCAACGACGACGGCGCGCTGGGCCGCGACAGCAGCGACGCATCCAGCGCGCTCCCCGGCTGCGTGGACCCCGCGGCATTTCTCGACGGTGCCATCGCGCAGATCGAGTGCGGCTCGCGCCACAATCTTGCGCTCACCGAGGACCAGCGCGTCTTTGCCTGGGGCTGGGGCATCTACGGACAGCTCGGCGTGGGCGACACGGCATCGCGGCCGCGCCCCACGGAGTTGCGGTTTTTCCAGGGCAAGAAAGTGCTCCAGATTTGCTGCGGGTGCGTGTCTGTGGAATCGGAGAATTGGGTATCGTTCTGACGACTGGTCGCATGTAGTTTCCGCCACAGCTTTGTGGTGGTGCCGCGGCGCCTGACGCGGCGCGTCTCGATGGCCGAGATGCGGCCGCTGGAGGCCGCGACCGTCTCGCGCGTCGACGTCTGGGGCTGGGGCTGGAACGAACACGGCCAACTCGGCCAGCCGTCACTCCCCAGCACCGTGCTCAAGCCCGTCAAGATCGACGCCCTCAGCAGCGTCGACCTGCACCTGCTCGCGGCTGGCGGGCGCCACACGCTGTGTCATTTTGGTGTCGACGCGACTGACGACGACCTGTCGCACTCGCCACTGCGGCGCGCGCGGAGTGAGACGGACCCACGCACCCCTTTCCGCCAGACGTTTCAGACGCTCGCGTGGGGACGAGGCAGCGACGGCGAGTTGGGCGTCGGAACCGTCATGACGGCCTCGCGCCCCATCAGTCTGCCGGCGTTCCAGGGCAGCCAGCTCGCGGGCTTGTCCTGCGGCTGGGCCCACTCGGCGTCACTGGGCGCGGATCCGGGGCTCCTTCAGCAAGAAGAGCAGACCGTGTTGTCGTCGTGGGCAGGCGTGGCCGTCTCGATAGGTACGTGTGGTGCCCAGACCACGCCTTTCGTTGTGCTGATGCTGATTGTATCTTGGAATTTGTATGGGAAGGCGACGTCGACGCGTTCTTTGGGCTGCTGGTCCAGTTTATCATCCAGATTCTGCTCATTTTCCAGCTCCTGCCCGTGCAGTGCGGTTTCACGCTCGCCGAGGTTACCACTGGCATCATCCCGGCCGCGGCCGCGACTGTCGCGATCGGGAACGTCGCCTTTGGGCTCCACGCCGTCGCACTGCAGCGCAAAGAGGCGCGCTTAGACGTCACGGCACTTCCCGACGGCGCCAACACGGTGCTCGTGTTTGCGTACGTGCTCTCGGTCATGGCACCCGAGTTTACGCGCACGCGCAGCGCCGCTCGCACGTGGGAGGTTGGCGTGTTTGCCGCCTTCATGACGGGGCTCCTGCAGATTCTGTGCCTGCCGCTGGTCGCCATCATGCGCCGTTGCATTCCTCGCGCGGCGCTGCTCTCGGCGGTCGCGGGCGTCTCGCTGGCGTTCTTGACCATGGGCTTTGCCTTTCAAGTGTGGGAGAATCCGCTCATTGCACTCTCGCCACTCTTCCTCGTCGTACGTCGACCCAAGTGGAGTCGTGCAGGGTTATATTGGACTGACGGGGTTTCTCGTGGATAGTTGATTTGCCTTGGCGCCGGCGTCCAGCTACCGCTCCACGTGCCCACGGGTCTCGGCGCCTTGCTGCTGGGCACGTGCAGCGCCTTTGTGCTCTTCTTCGTTGAGTACCCTATGGAGGCATGTCTGTCTCTCTTCGCTGCTATTCCGCTGGCGATGCTCACTCTGTCTGTGGCCCCCCGCAGTTTACGCCGTTTTTGCAACCGTTCGAATTCGAGTTTGTGCTGCTGCGTCCCGACTTTTCCACGTTCTCTCGCGCGATGACCAGGTACAACCACATTAGTCTCTCCGGAACCGCACGTCACTGACAGAGTCTCTTTTGGAAGTGGCGAGGGATGGAAGTACCTCTCGGTCGTCGTGCCTATGGTGATGGTGAACGTCATGTCGACGCTAGCGAACCTCGAGACCGCGGCGGCGGTTGGCGACCACTACGATCCCACGGCCTCGATTCTCACAGGCAAGTCTCTGACTGTAGGAGGTACTAGTGGGAGTTGCTTGTTGACTGTCTCGCGTTCCTCACCCACAGACTCGGTCGTGACCATGATCGGCGCATGTCTCGGCAATCCGTTCCCGACGTCTGTGTACATTGGCCAGGTGACGACTGCCCTTTCCGTGCTGATCCTACAAAGGGTATTGATTGACCCGTTCTCCCACTTTGCTTTTGTTCGAATAGCCCATCTACAAGAGCTTGGGTGCGCGCGTCAGCTACGTCTTCCTCACGGCCGCGGCAGTCTTGCTCATCGCCTTCCTGAACGGTACCGCTCTCCGTTCCTGTTGTGCTGTTCACCACCACTCATGTGCCCCTATGTAACTCGCTTAGCGGCGACGCTAATCGCCAACACCGTGCCCATCTCGTGTGGCGTCGGCTTCTTGCTCTGGATCGGTCTCGTCGTCTCAGCCAGCAGCTTTAGCCACACGCCCACATCCAACACGAACCACGGCACGGCTGTCGCGCTCGGCATCGTACCGGCGCTGGCTTCCTGGGCGTTTCAGCTCGTGCAGGGCGCGATCGCGTCCACGCATAGCATCTCCGCTTCCTCTCCACAGGACAAATTGTCGCTCCAACGAGTGCTCGACGCTCTCACGGCGGCCGGCGTAAATCCGTCGGGCATGATCGCGCTGTCGCAGGGGTACCTCTTGACCTCGATAGTTCTCGCGTCCACCATGGTCAATATCATCGAGCGCGAGTTCTTGCGGGCCAGCGCCTGGATGGGCGTCGCGGCGCTGCTGAGCGCGACGGGCATTGTCCACTCGTTTGAAGTGGACGGCGACGTAGTGCGCGGCGCGTTTGGCGTGTTCCCCGGCGGCGCTCACGGCTGGGCGGCGCAGTATAGCGCTGCGTACGCAAGCGTCGCAGCCATGCTGCTGCTGTTCCACCTGCGCGAAGGGAACGAGCTGACGGCGGCGCCGCTGTGGCGTGCGGTCGAGGCGGTCGGTCGCCAAGCGAGCAGGCTACGACGCGAGTGGCGAGAGAGAACACAGAAGCAGCAGCAGACGCGTGGCGAACGGGAGCCATTACTGCCGTGAAGGAGCGAGGAAGCAGAGAGATAGAAAGAGAGAGAGAGAGAGAGAGAGAGAGAGTAGTGAGTGATACGTGTACTGACAAATCGCAGAACTCACTGCGGACCCACGACTAGTGCCTCGGCGTCCACTGTTAGCAGCCTCGCATGATGGGATATCGGCGCCTGCGTCTCACCGGGATCGGAAGTGAGCTGATAGGCCATATCCACTTTCAGCGCCTTTGGCAAAAAGTCGAGCAGCTCTGCTGCGTCGCGGATCTCGCCACGCGCGAGCCGGACGTGCGCGATCAGCTCCTACCCAATACTGAGCGGTTCTAATCAGCCGCTCTACCCAGTGAGTACATGGACTTCCCCACCTGTGCCTGCTGCGCCAACTCGTGGTCCACGTCGGGTCGAAGGCACTCGCTCAGCAGCGCCTCCACCTCTGCCACGGCCGCAGTGGTTCCTCTAAGCGTCGTGTCTAGCAGTAGGAGCCACTGCGCAAGGCGCACGCGCGCATCCGCAGCCAGCGCCAAGGCGAGGGGTCTCCGCGCCAATGGCCGCATCAGTGCCACCGCGGTCGCCACCGCGTCTCGGTCACTCCCATCTGCCGCCAACAGCACGGCATGTGCGTAGCGTAAAGCTACTTCGTCAGCGTCAGCTCCCACGCCAGCTTCAGTACCGTAGTATGAGAAAAAAAGCGCCGGATCGCCTTGCTGCTGGGGCCGACGCTCGGTTGCTTCGTTCACGGGTGCTTCGACGGCGTTGATCGACGTGTCCAAGTGCGGTTGCGTCGTCTCTGCAGGGACGATGGGAGCGACGTCGTTCTGCTCCGCACTGTCACGGCGACTGGCTAGAGATGCTGCTGCTGCTGCCGACATGGACACGCCCTCGACGCCGGGCGCCATGGCCTCATCAGCATTCCTCTGAGCGGCGGCAGACTTCTGCGTGGCGTCCACGCGCTTCTTGGATGACCGCGCTAGTCGGTTCCCCATGATCACCACCACCAAACAGCCGCCCGAAGAGACGACTCGTCAAGATTGAAATCGGGGTGAGATCCAACACTACGAAAAATCGGGCGGGATTCGAACCGTATTTTAGTGGACAACCGTGAAGCGTCCACGTGTGGGTCAGGAGGACAAATGCATGGCCCACAGACGGTACCGAAGCTGCGTCACGTCACCTGGAGATATATCTCTTTGGGATTTAGTATAAGCAAACACCGAGCGTTCCAGGTGGGTTAATATAAAGCAAGAAGGTTCGACCTAGGGATGGATTGATGGGATGCGGGAGCAGCCCGACGAACAACGCGACCGTTCATTGGGTCGTTGGATTGCTAGTGGTCATCCGCGCTTCTCTTACTGCGCCTCGCCACTCCCGCCCGCGCTGCTGCTGCCGGGCAGACGGTCGAGGTACCCGCCTTCCTTGGCGAGGTCGTAGAGCCGGCCCGTTTGCTTGGCGAGCAGCGCGCGGGGCGCGTCGAACTCGGCGATGCGGCCGGCGTCGAGCACCATGATGCGGTCGCAGTCGAGCACCGTGTCGAGCCGGTGCGCGATCGTGAGCACGGTCGCGCGCGCAAACTCGGCGCGGATCACACGCTGCAGCTGCTCGTCCGTGGCGTGGTCGATGGACGCCGTGGCCTCGTCCAGCACGACCACGCGCGCGTCCGAGAGCAGCGCGCGCGCCATGCACAGCATCTGCCGCTCGCCGACGCTGAAGTTCTCGCCGTTCTCTTCGAGCGGCGTCAGCAGCTTGCCGTCCATGGCGCCGATCTTGGCGGCCAGCGTGCCCACTTTGCGCAGCGCGCTCCAGAGCGCGTCGTCGTCGCTCTCGTCGAACGGGTCCAAGTACGCACGCAGCGTGCCCTTGAAGAGCACGGGCGCCTGCGTGATGATCGAGAGCCGCGAGCGCAGCGTGCGCAGACCGAGCTGCGCCGTGTCGACGCCGTCGATCGTGATGCGTCCGGCCGCGAGCTCGTTGATGCGGAAGAGCGCCATCGTGAGGCTCGACTTGCCGGCGCCAGTGCGGCCCACGATGCCCACCTTCTCGCCCGCGGCCACGCGGAAGCTAAGCCCGCACAGCACGAGCTCCGTGTTGGCGCGGTACCGGAACGACACGTTCTCGAACACGACCTCTCCGTGCGCGGGCCACGCCGCGTCGGGCTCCGTGGACGGGATCTCATGGGGCGGCTCGGGCGCTACGTCCACGTACTCTTGGATGCGCTCGGGTGAGACCATGGCCGTCTCGAGCCAGGACCACGACTGGATGAGCGACTCGAGCCCCTGGTCCACCGACAGCGCGTAGTTGAAGGCGAGTCCGATGACGCCGGCGCTGAGCGCGTGGCGCAGCGCGACGAGCGCCGCGGCGATGAGCACGACGATGACGCCGCCCAGCAGCTGCATGCGCAGCGCGAACCACTGGCCCGTGTAGATGGACAGGTGCACGCATCGGTTGTTCGTGTCGATCTTGTGGAAGTTTTGCACGACGAAGCGGTGTGTCTGGTCGGCGCCGAACGCGCGGATGACAAACGTGCCGTCTATGGCCTCGGCCACGTGGGCCAGCACGGGCGACTGCGACGTCTTCTGGAGCCGCTGCAGCTCACGTGCCGGGCGCAAGTAGAAGAGTCCGATGCGCACATAGACGATGAGCACGGGCACGAGCAGTAGCCCAAAGTACTGCGTCACGGCCGCGGCCGTGAGCAGCGTGCAGCTCATGGAAAAGCCCACGGCCAGCATCGTGCCGTACGCGAACGGCAGGCGGAAGTCGACGTTCGAGACGTCGTCGCCGTACCGGTTGAGCAGGCGCCCGACCGGGTTGGCGTCGAAAAAGGCCATGGGCGCGTGGAGCAGCGCCGCCGTCATGCCGGCAAAGAGCGTGCGCGCACCGCGCAGCCCGGCCGACGACACGGTGAGCGTGCGCACGAGCACCATGCAGCTGCTGCCGAGCGCGAGTGCGACGTAGATGAGCAGGTTGCGCGCCACGTGGGCCTGCTGCTCCTGCTCGCTCGTGCTCGTCCAGTGCGAGAGCCAGAGATCGCTCAGGATCTGCAGCGCCTGCCAGACGCACTGCACGAGCACGAGGAAGACGACAATGCGCAGGCCGCCGACCGCGTCAAAGTAGGCGCGGAAGACGCGGCCCGACACGCGGCCGTCGTGGCGCGTCTCTTCTTCCACGAGCAGCCCCGCGGTCTTGTCGCCCACGAACGAGCTGACCGACGCGCGCGCGCTGAGCGGCGAAAAGCCCTCGGCGAGCGCTTGCTCCGGCGTGTACTGCACCCCGGCGGCGTTAGCATCGTCGTTGTCGGCGTCGCTCTTGGTGGCGTATTTTAGAGGCTGCAGCGTGGGCCCCGTGGGCCGCACGACGCGGCCGCGGCTCCCGACGAGCGGCGACACGGGCGGCTTGGCGAGCTCCTGCCTGTCGGCATTGCGCGAGTGGGACAGCGCGCCGTCGGCCACGCGAATGGCCACGTCCACGTACTTGCTCGCGATGATGTCGGGGTTGTGGGTCACGAGGATCCGCGTCTTGTGCTGCAGCAGCCCGAGCAGGCACTTGTGGAAGATCTCGTTCTGCACGATCGCGTCCACGGCCGCGAGCGGCGAGTCCAGGAGCAGCACGTCGGCGTCGCTGTAGCACGCGCGCGCGAGGCTAATGCGCGCCTTCTGGCCGCCCGACACGTTGAGCCCCTTCTGCCCGATCTCGGTCTGGTCCCGCGCCGGGAACATCTCGAGGTCCTTTGTCAGGCCGCACGCCTCGAGCACCTTGGCGTACTTCTTCTTGTCATAGGGCTGTCCAAACAGAATGTTGTCGCGGATCGTGAGGTTCTGGATCCACGGTTGCTGCGAGCAGTAGGCCACCGAGCCGCCGACGTAGACGGCGCCCTCGCGCTTGAGCATGTCGCCCAGCAGCGCCGCGCAGAGACTCGACTTGCCGCTTCCCACGCGGCCATGGAGCACGACAAACTCGCCGCGCTTGACGTGGAGATTGATGCTGTTGAAGAGCGCGGCGCCCGTGGCGTCCCACGCGAACGTGGCCTGGTCGACGGCGACGACAATGTCTTTCGGGTCGTACCGCGCGACGCACTCGGGGCTCTCGCGGCCCAGCACGGCGTGAGGGTCCACCTCGCTCAGGTTCATGTACTCCATGAGCCGCGTGACCGAGATGCCCGCCTGGATGACGCCCGTGATGATGCGCGGCAGCGACCGCAGCGGCTCCTGGATGAGCCGGAAGAGCGAGAGCGCCGTGAACACCTTGGCGGCCGTCAGCGTCTGCTGCAGCACGAGTGCGTAGACGGCGAACGTGGTCGTGGACACGAAGACGGGCGCGCCCCAGAGCGCGAAGATGTTGACGGCGCCGATGAGCAGCAGCGTCCAGACGACGCCGAGCTCGCGCTCGCGCACGAGGCGGATCTTGGCGGCGAACTTGCGTTCCCAGGCGTTGAGCTTGACGATCTGCATGGCGGAGAAGAGCTCGTTCACGACCTTCATGCGCTCGTCCTTGAGCGCCATGACGCGCTGGAAGGTCCGCGCCTGCGCGCGCGCGAGCGTGTTGTTGACGAGCAGCACGACGAGGATGACGCCGAGGCCGGCGAACGTGGCGAGCCCGACGATGTTGAAGAGCATGAAGAGCGCGATGGCGATCTCGGTGGGCAGCACCCACATCTCGTGGAAAAAGTAGGCGGCTGACAAAATGTTCTGCACGTCCGTCGTGTAGATGTTGACGATGTCGCCCGTGCTCTTGACCGTGCGCGACGCGGCGCTGAGACGGAGCGACTTTTGAAACACGAGGCTCTTGAGCGCCGACGAGAAGCGCACGGCGATGACCTGCGTCTCGGCGTACACGAACGCGAAGAGCAGCGCCTTGAGGACGCGCGTGACCAAGAGCAGGCCGAGCCAGAGCGCGAGCTGGTCCAGATCCACCTGCGGCTGGCCGAGGAGGTCCACGACGTGGAAGAGCACGTACGGCCCAAAGAGATCGCAGCCGTACGCCATCGCGAGCAGCAGCCCGATCGAGAGGTACCGCACGCCGTACGAGCGCAGGAAGGCGCGCACGAGCGAGTGGGTCGCGAGCCAGTGGCGCTGCAGCGCGGTGGCGGCTGGTTCGCAGTGGTCGGACTCGGCGAGCTCCCAGACGTCGCTGAGGTTGAGCTGGCGGTCGTTGCCCTTGGCGAGGACGGGGTCCACCCACGCCATGAAGAGCCGCGAGAGCCACGACGCGCGCTCCTGCGGGTGCTGGTACCAGCCGCCGCGCGGCAGCAGCGGCTGCGTCTCGCGCATGCTGCCGAACGTTCCGAAGAGCATTCCGACAGGCGAGTGGAAGGAATGGCAGACCCGCCAGCCACTCTCACCCCACCAAAGCTGATTCCTGCCAGCTGGTTGCCCAGAATCCCTGATACAGATCTGATTCCTAATGCTGAGGAGCTACGACGCAATGATTGGTTCAAAATAATTTTGTCCAATGAAAAGTCCGCATAGTATTGGCGGGAGTTTTCGCTGTTTGCAGTTTTGAGCGATGCGCGTGCTGAACGTCGCCGAGAAGCCGTCGGTCGCCAAGGAGATCGCGCAGATTCTCTCTTCGGGGTCGTGTCAGCGGGTGCGTCCGGCCGCCTCGCGATAAAGCGCGTCTTCATGGGCGTTTTCTCACGTTTGTTTCGTTTGATTTGGTGCTGTCTTCGCGTGGCACTCGTCCATCGTGTACCTCTAGCGACCCGGCTTTTCGCAGTACAATGCGATCTTCGAGTTCCCGTACGAGATCCGCGGGCAGCGCGTGGAGATGGCCATGACGTCGGTCACGGGCCATCTCATGGAGATGGAATTCCACTCGGACTATCGGTACGTCCCTCTGTGTATGTGGTCAATCGCACCTGCCCCAGTCACTCACCTCGCCGTCTCTGTAGGAGTTGGAACTCGTGCGATCCGCTCGAGCTCTTCCACGCGCCCGTGACGAAGAAAGTGCGAGGTGACGAGACTCAGCAGAAGATCGAGCGCACGCTCCAGACCGAGGCGCGCAAGGCCAACGTGGGTGTCGCGTGTTCCTCCACCATCACCCAGGCACCTACTGACTGACTTCTTCCTTCTACACGTGCAGTGGCTCGTGCTGTGGCTCGATTGTGATCGCGAGGGTGAGAACATTGCGTTCGAGGTCAAATCCGTGTGTGAGCGCGCGAATGGGCGGCTGCAGCGCGTGTTTCGCGCGCGCTTCTCGGCGCTGATCCCTCGGGATCTCGTCCACGCCGTGCAGAACCTCGCCGCTCCGGACGAGCGACTCTCGCTCGCGTGTGACGCGCGATCCGAGATCGACCTGCGCATTGGCGCCGCGTTCACACGCTTCCAGACCGTGCGAATCCAGCGCCGGTTCCCATCGATCAAGAAAGAGAAGGGCGTGATCAGCTATGGCCCGTGTCAGTTCCCGACGCTTGGCTTTGTGGTCGAGCGGTACCTCAAGATCCAAAACTTCGAACGCGAGGCGTTCCACTACATTAGCGTCTCGCACGAGCGGCGTGACCTCCCGGACGAACCTAAAACGACCTTCAAATGGCGCCGCGACCGCCTGTACGACCGCATCGCGTGTCTCTGCATCTACGAGACGCTGCTCGAGCAGCCGACCGCGACGATCGTCGCTGTCGATAAGCGCCCAACGTGGAAGCGCAAGCCACTGCCACTCACGACTGTCGAGATGCAAAAGCGCGCGACGCGGTGGCTGCGGATCTCGTCTGAGCAGGCCATGAAGGCCGCCGAGAGTCTCTACAACAAGGGTTTGCTCAGCTACCCTCGTACAGAGACCAACAAGTTCAAGGAGGGCACCGACCTCATGGGGCTCGTCAGGCTCCACGAGCAGCACAGCCAGTGGGGTACCTACGTGGCCCGCGAGCTTCTAGGCCATGGCAAATACGAGGCCCCGCGCGCTGGCGGCGCCGACGATCAAGCGCATCCGCCGATCCACCCGACCAAGGCCGTCGATCTCAACACCATCACCGACCCCATCGAAAAGAAGCTGTACGAGTTTGTGGCGCGCCACTTTCTCGCCTGCTGCAGCCGCGACGCGCGCGGCGACCAAACCAGAGTGCAGATGAAGATCTGCGACGAGCAGTTCAGCGCCTCGGGGCTCATGGTCGTGGAGCGCAATTACTTGGATGTGTACAAGTACGAGAAGTGGAACACGTCGGCGATCCCCGTATACTCCCAGGGCGATTCGTTCGTGCCAACATCGCTCGAGATGCAAGCGGGCGAGACGTGTCCACCGCCGCTCCTGTCTGAGGCCGATCTCATCGCCAAGATGGACGCCAACGGCATCGGCACAGACGCGACGATCGCAGAGCACATCAAGACGATTCTCAAGCGTGAGTACGCCGAGAAGGTCAACAATGACACGCAGTTTCAGCCCACGACACTTGGACTCGCACTCGTCCTATCGTACGAGCAAATGGGGCTCGAATTGGCCAAGCCGGTCTTGCGCGCGGCGGTACGTCGTGCACTGTTATCTCTTGTCTGGTGGTGGCGGAAGGTTCAAATAATCCGTTGGATCTCTTCTGTAGATGGAGAACGACTGCAAGGCCATCGCACTGGGGCAGAAGGATGTCAAGAGCGTCGTGCGATCGTGCATGGAACAGGTCCGTATCAACAGTCCATTCCAGATTCCGTCTGCACTGGCTAATTCTGGGAGATATTTATCAATCATCTAGATGCGCGCGATCTTCGAGCGCGTCAACCAGAACGCTGACGTCCTCGACATGACGTTCTCAGAACACTTTTCCATCGAAGCTTCCCGCGAGCCGCCGGGTTACTACGGCGGCCCGACGCCACGCGCCTCTCCCACTGGTGCGGGCGATCGTCCGCAGTCAGCGGGCAGGACACGAGCGACAACCGACGGTGATATGAATGACAACAGGGACAACAGACAGTCCGTCCAGGCGCCGCCGACAGCAAACCGGCACACGCCGCCAGTCCCTTCGCCGGCTTCCAACCACCACATCGGGACGACGAATGACCTCACGCGGGAGATACCGCGCTGCACTGACCACGGCGTGCCCTGCGCTGAGAGAACAGTCACTCGTGAGAGTGCAAACAAAGGACGCGCGTTCTTTGCGTGTTCCCTCCCACGCGAAGAGCAGTGCAACTTTTTCGAGTGGGTGACGCCAGAGGCTGGCGAGTCCACCGGTCGCAATCGTCCCGCTTCCTCTGGTGCAGCAGCAGCACCGCCGAGCGCCTCGGCGTTCATGTGCACCGGCCACAACGAGCCGTGCGTGGAGCGGACGGTCGTGCGCGACAATGGCAACAAAGGCCGCGTGTTCTTCTCGTGCCCGCGGCCCATGACCGAGTCGTGCGGCTTTTTCCTGTGGAAGGACGAGACAGAAGCCTCGAACCAAGCTGCAAGAGGCGGTGGGTCGGCTGCCCGGGCGCCACCCCCTTCAGCTTCGTCGGCCGACGCGCCATCGTGCAAGGGCCACCAGCAACGCTGCGTCGTACGCACGGCCCGCACAGGAGCAAATGTTGGTCGCGAGTTCTTCTCGTGTCCGCGGCCCATGGTCGAGTCCTGCGGCTATTTTCTCTGGAAGGACGAGTTCGATGGCGGTGCGAGACGCAGTCATTCGGCCTCGACGCCGCCAGAACCAAGCCGTGGGCGTGGGCTGTCACCAGCGGCACGTGCGTCCACTTCAGCAGGAGCATCCTCCAACTCGAGTCGCAGCTCGGCTGTTGGGTCGATCCCGACGTGCGAGTGCGGCCAGCCGTGCGTGCAGCTCGTATCGCGCACCGAGGCCAACAAGGGCCGCGTCTTCTTCAAGTGCAGCGGCAGCGGCCAGGAGAATCAGTGCCGCTTCTTCGAGTGGGCACCATAAAACGCACATGGTACAGTCGTAACTGGAAATAGGAGTGTTGTTTTGTCGTCCTTTTCAAAACGACTGGTGCTGGTGGGGATGCTCGCCGACGAGTGCTGCGTTGGACTCGTCCAGGAGCACTGCCGCGATCGCCGGCGCGATCGATCCGCGCTTGGGGCTCCCTGACGCGTCGCTGAGAAACACAAACGCCGCCAAGAGTGCGACTTCGGCGTCGCGCGGATCGCTCATCTGCCGCGCACACGCGAGCAGCTCCGCGGTGATGCTGGCGCCTCTGTCGTCGACATCATCAGCGTGGGTTTCTTGCTCGCGCTGCTGTGCTGCCAGCAGGGGCAAGTACTCGGCAAGCTGCTCGGCCGGGTGGCCATCCAGCGCGCGCACCCGGTGCACAGCGTCCAGTCGCTTGTCGAGACTGGTGCGCACGGCAAGCGCGTAGTGCTCCAGGGACATCTGCAGCAGCCGCAGAAACCGCGCGCGCTGCTGGTCGGGCGTGAGCGTGGTACTCGGTGGTGGCGCCGCGGGGGCCGAGGCGGCGACAAACTGGGCCAGCGGCGCGAAGAACTGTGCGGCCGAGTCGTCCGCCGCTGCCGCAGACTCGCTGAGCACGTCGTGGGGCTCGCCGCCGTCGTGTCCTGCGAGGTCGTCTTCCTCGCCGTACACAAGCGCCGAGTCGCTGTCGTCGGCGTCCGCCTCCATCGGCACGAGCTGCAGGAAGTTATCCATTTTGGCGAGTGGTGATCTCGTCCAAAGTGGCGGGGTCCACTATCGTGAAATTTCGGTTATGAATGCGCTGCAAAACGTAATTTTTCAAAATTGACGTCAATTTTGGTGGGTTACTTTGTGAGGTGCAGCTCCGTCTCAATGAGCTCCACTAGCTTGTCCAGGTCGGCGAGGCCCCTCTTGACCTCAAACGTGCGCAGCGAGCCCTTGGCCTCGTAGAACTCGATGAGCGGCGCCGTCTCGGCGTTGTACACCTCCAGTCGCTTGCGCACAATGTCTTCGGCGTCGTCGGGGCGCTGCTCGAGCGCCGAGCCGCCGCACTTGTCGCACACGCCCGCGACCTTGGGCAGCAGCGGCGGCATGTTGTACTCGCCCTGGTTGATGAAGGCCACGTTGTAGCCCGTGCCGCACGAGTTGCACACGCGGCGGCCGCTGATCTTGTCCACGAGGATCCACTGCGGCAGGTCAATGTTCACGACGAGGTCCATCTCGACGCGCTTGGCAAACTCCTCGGCCTGCGGCACGTTGCGCGGGAAACCGTCGAGGATAAAGCCGACCTTGGCATCGTCCTGCTGCAGCCGCTTCTCGACCATGTCGAGGATAATCGAGTCGGGCACGAGCGCGCCACTGTTGCTGTACTCCTAGGGGATCGTAGACCACAGGTGAGCAGTCGGGTTCCGCGGAGAGACACCACACGCAAACCTCACCTTGATCTTGTCGCCAAGCGCCGTCTTGTTCTTGACTTCGTACCGCACGAGGTCGCCCGTGGAGATGGTCGGGATCTGCAGCATGGGCGCGATGCGCGTCGCGTACGTCCCCTTGCCGGCGCCCGGCGCCCCGAGAAACATGATTTTGAGCGACGGCTGCGGCTGCGGGTGTGCCTCCGCCGCGAGCGAACTGGCGCAGCGCGAGAAGACGCGCGACGTGCGCAGCGAGCGGCAGCGTGGAAGCAGCATCGCGTGGGGAGAAGGCAGGGGAGAGGAGCGGCCTGAGCACGACGAGGCAGGAGCCGAAGTGGGGGTGGTGAGATGGTGGCGAGTAGGACGAATGAACACGTCCGCCGTGTCACTTGTGCAGCCAAACCATAACAGTTAAGAACATACTTCAACCCGAATCACTGTCAACTCGACAGGTCAGTCAACCAAAAGTTTTTAAACCCAAATTAGGTTAAAAATCTATTGTGGATCAGGGTTTTGAAACCCGAGCACAGGTTTAGGGCGTCAGATTATAGGTCTGTGTACGCGGTTTTAGGGTACAAAATATGATTCAATGTTGTTTGATGTTACTCGAAGAAGAACAAGAGGGATGACGCGGTGTTTTACATCTTCTCATAGGCTTCTCTCCACCGTTGACGGTCCTGTTCCCCGACCACGTTCTCACTCTCTAATCGTTCAAACATCGCGATATCCCTCGTGTATCCCCCACCCGACGCATTTTCACAAGGCCAACGCTAAACCCACACGGTATGATTTACGGTAGAAATCATCACTAGGCTAGATGAAACGCATAAACCTGGACTAACGGATGTGCTTGCCTTGAAGTCCTCGTTTATCGCGCATGGAGATACCAGAAGAGAGCCCACGAGGTGCTATTCTCGCTCATGGCGCCATCAATGCCGTAAAACGTATGCTCATCAATCCTGTGCAGAATAACACACCCGACTCTCAACAGGTGGCTGACAGTCTTCCATGGCGCATGAACGAGATTCTTCTGGGCGTCCAAGGTTTGCTTGAGGAACGAGGTATTCGGTCCCAGTGAGCCCCAGCCCGCGAGGTGCCGGTCTCTGATCCCCAAGCTTAATGTGAGTTGATATCGGAGCTGGGAAAGTGCCAGAGAGCATCTACGAACATGGCCCTTTGGTGATAAGCGTATACAGAGACTATTAAGACCAAGCCTCTGTAATCTCTTTACATCGTCTTTATCATATTACATTTATGTCACGTCAATTCTGAACCATGTGGGCATAGGGCTCTGAATGCGGCCAAGCGATCCTATGTACCCTAGTCCTCAGTCTTCGACCTGCGAAGCCTGTTGGAGTCTGCACTGTCGCTGCAACTGCAACTGCCGTTGCACTGCATGTGAGTTGTCGTCGCCGGATAACAGCACGACGTTTGACAGGCAAGAGACAGGCGGACGAGTCCAGAACGATGTGAACTCCAGCACGACATTC
>JAADXL010000828.1:0-16122 GCA_023337755.1 Pythium aristosporum | reverse complement strand
CTTGCCGTCTGCGGCGTCTCGCACCTGATAAAGCCCGCCTGAGTCGTCGTGCCGAAGGAGACCATGGATCGGTTCCCGTCCAGCCTTGCACCAGTTTGGTGATGCTCGGGCCACACAGAAAGCGAGGCTTTATCCATGCGCCGTTGACTCGTACCGGTGCTAGTTCGGCGAGACTCGCTTGTTGCTGGGCAACGAAAGTGCTCGCCGGCACTCCATTGACCAAAAGTGTACCTGCACCGTCGGGGTCCCGTAAGGCCTGCACATCCCGTCTCTCGAGGTCGTTCGTGAGCCGGATGTTGTTCGCCGGCGGTGGCCTGCTCAAGATGGCGGGGAAATTTCCCACGATGGCGTCGCAGAGTTCCCTGAAGACACGCGACTGGGAGAGTTGGGCTCGACATGGAATGGTCTCCGGACTTGGACTCCCTGACTGAGGTTCTCGATGCTTGCTTTGGCCCAGCGCGAGCGAGCATCGAGCGCTTGGAATCAAGGTTCCAGGTCCCACAGCAGTCACCATTTGTCGTCTCGTCTGGGAGAACCCAACGCGGACTGGTTCTCTCCAGCAAAGACACCGGTAGTACTAGCCATTCGCATAGAATTTGGCAGTGAGTCAACGAGTCAACGCTGGGTTCACTTGGAACCCAAGATTTAGTAACCCAAAAACTATGCACAGAAGAACGCACCCACGAACCCGCCCGGTTCGCCATGACGCCCCCAGAGCAAAAGATCCCGTTCACCAAGTCGCATAGCCGCTGTAGGACTTGATCATCTCGACCATTCCTCAATTCACCACCACCAGCTCAAACTCAAACTCCCCACACCTCCACACTCCACCATGGCCGACGCCGCGACCACCACCGAGCCCACGGTCCAGCAGCCAATCCAAGAGACCGAGGCTCCGAAGCGCAAGGCGTTCGGGTCGGTCGGCAAGGCCGTGCTGACCCAAGCCCGTGTGGCTGCTGCTCTGGACAACAAGACCGCCGAGTCTACTGCTGCCGAACCCACGGCTGAGCCCCCCACCGAGCAGGCTCCAGAGGCTGAGGCGGCGGCGGCTCCGCAGAAGTCCAAGGGATTTGGTGCGATCGGTCTCACCGTGCTGGCTAACTCGCGCATGGCCGCGACCATTGGTGAGAAGAAGGAGGCCAACGAGGCCACGACCGAGTCTGCCTAGGCATCACGCAGCGAATCCAGAACCCACACAAATGTAGCCATAACGATAAATGACCATCATTCTTGTCTGTCCGGTGGATTTCGGGATCTCGTGGGTGTGAAACAAGGGACACGACTGGAGACCAAGCAAAAAGTGATCAGCATCGCCATCGTCATGGGCAAGCACCGGAAGCGCAGCAAGAAGGCGGGCGGCGGGGACACTGGGAAGCCGCCCGCACAGGTGAAGCAGTCTAAGAAAGCTGCCGGTGCGGCTGCTGGAGGCGCTGCGAATGGCAAGAAGAAAGGAATCAAGGGAGCGGCAGCGGTCGTCGTGAAAGCGGTGCCGTCGGCGGGCAAGCAAAAGCAGCAAAAGACCAAAGCGCTGACTGGGCTGTCCAAGATGCAAGAGGAAATGCGCCGGCGCTTGGACGGCGGAAAGTTCCGCATGCTCAACGAGCAGCTCTACACGACGACGGGCGATGACGCGTTTGATACGTTCCAGGCCGAGCCGGAGCTCTTCGATGTGGTACTTTCTAGTCGGCACTTTCGGCGGTCAATGTTTTCTCCTTCACGCTAACGCAATGGATCGATACGTGTTACACAGTACCACCAGGGTTTCCGAGAGCAAGCCGAGAAGTGGCCCGTCAATCCGCTCGATACATTCATCGACTATGTCAAGTGCGTTGGACGCAATGGCGACTTAATACCGCACCCATCTGACTCTGGTTCTCTATGATAGAAAACACCCCAAGACAGTGGTCGCCGATTTCGGCTGCGGTGACGCGCGCCTTGCCGAGAGCGTCAAGAACAAAGTGCATTCGTTCGACCTCGTGTCCCGCAAGCCCATTGTCACGGCCTGCAACATTGCCAACGTAGGTATTCTGCTACAGCGCCTTTGGTATCTCCTCATATGGATCGAATGTCTCACTTCGTGTATCTCATTTGCAGGTTCCGCTACCGGACAACTCGATTGACATTGCCGTCTACTGTCTCGCGCTCATGGGCACGAGCGTACGGGAGTACATTCTCGAAGTCTTCCGAGTGCTCAAGCCCAAGGGCGTGCTCAAGGTCGCCGAAGTTAAGAGCCGTTTCGAGACGGACGAGCTGGGCGGCGTCGCGGGCTTTGTGGCCGTCATGAAGCAAATGGGATTTGACCTGAACCGCAAGGACGAGCAAAACAAAATGTTTGCGCTGTTCGAGTTCACCAAGTCGGGCTCGCGAAAGCCCGACGCGAACGCTCAGATCGAACTCAAGCCATGTGAGTACAAGCGACGATAGATCGATATGGAAGCGGAATAGAAGAACGTATATGCAGTGGATGATGAGGAGACGCATATCCGTTTTCTTTGGCTGGCCTGAGCTGCTCGTGCGGGGACGAGAAGCTACACTGGCGGAGGGCATGATGAAAAGACTGCAGCACTCAAATCCACGATGCCTTAGATGCGCAGCTGGTACTGGCCCGCCCGCGAGACGTAGCGAACCCACTTGGTCGTCTGGTACGAGCTCTTCTCAAAGACCTTGAGGAAGCGGACGTGGAGACCCGAGGCTGTAAACATGGGGACCTGAAACTCGATCTGGATGGGCGGGCGCGACCACGCCTTTTCCTTGGTGCTCTTCATCATTTCGACCTCGGCGTCCAACATGCGCTCGAGTTTGCCCTGGAACTTGCGGATACGCCACACGATCGCGTGGTTCTCGGGTTCGTGCTTGGCGCTGTTAGAGACCAGAAGACTCAGGTCAGCTACGGCAGGGAGTGGCTAATATTTTCATTCACGTACCGGCCGATCGGGACGTTGATCTTGGCACGCGCCGTGTTTGGCGGTGTCTGGTCGCAAACAGATACACAAACCTCATGAGCAACAACCTTTTCCAAATAGCAAGGGACTGCATGACGTACAGGGATCTTGATGACGAGATTGGTCGCAAAGAGGCGTGGGCTAAAGGTCGCGGCGATCTTGAGCGTGACCGAGAGCCGCGTCGTGCCCTGCTCCTGGTACGCCGGCATGATCTTGAAGGGCAGGTTAATGTTCTCCGTGACGCGGTATTTCATGAGCTCAAACTCGCCGTCCGGCGGAATGAATGTGATCGTGCGGTCGGCGTCAAACTTGCCCAGCCGCACGCAGCGGTGGAACGTGCAGTCGTCGATCTCGACCTCGCGCGTGCCGCGCTTCTGACCGGCGACCTTGGTCGGCGGTGCGTCGCTTCCCTTTTGCATCGTGAGCTTGTCGTTGAGACCGAGCTTGCACTCGGGCATGCCCGTGAGCAGCGTCTTCATCACGACCTGCCCAGCGACTTCGTTGCGGAGGATCGTGCCGTTGGACGACATGAGCAGATTCACGCTCTCAAACACATCCAGGTAGACTTCGTTGCGCTTGTACTTGAGCCCCTCACGGCGCCAGTCGATCGCGCCCGTGATCTGCGACGTGAGCTGCGATGCTGGCGTCGTCGCCGAGCCATCGGGGTTCTATCAATCGTCACGGGGCATTCCAAAGGAAGTGAGACTGTGGCTCTCTCCCTACACAAGGTCAAGTATTCATACCGTGAGCGACCCGAGGTTGATGTACATCTTGAGCACGTCGATGGAGCAGTTCTGCGGGTACCCGTGGTCCATGGTTTCGTCGAGCAGCTCGTACACGAGCGTAAAGTTATCGCGGATGGTCTCTTCGTTGTACTTCTTACCGAAATACTCCTTGAAGATCCCGTTCAACTGGAACAGGAACTGGAAAACCATCGCTGTGGCAGCCATTCCCCAAATTCCAGTTATCCGAGACCATACCACTCGAGAGACTCTTTCCACGTACCGGTGTTGATGTTAGCCCGCGAGACGGCGACGAGGTAGAGGTTCTCATGGCGCGTGTAGAGGAATGAGCAGCCGTCAATGCTCTTGAGCGGCGGAGTGGACCCCGTCTCCTTGGCCGCGATCACCTGTAATCGGAACGCGTCGGCGTGGCGGCGGCTCACGTCGTCGCGGTAGAACCGGTTCACCACGACCTCGCCCTTCTGGCTGATCAGGAACAGCGCGCTGATCATGGCCAACGACGAAGGTTCTCTTGTGCTTGTGCCAAGAGCCTTGGGAAGCAGAGACCTTGCGCGTGGGGCGTCGCTTGGCGATCCGCCGGCGGCGTCGTTTCAGCTTCTCGGGTGGCAACTTCAATAACCGATTGTATACCGGTACGATACCAGTACTCGATAACCGATTCAGGACCGGTACGATACCGGTAGCATATGTTGAAGTCACCTTCCTGTCGTGACGCAAACCTGCAAATCTGGTGCCAAAAATTCCTGTGGCACCAGAGCTGTTTGACCAAACGACTGTTGGGTTCCAAACCTGACCAACATATTGGGCCACCCATGTGGACCACCTCAGAGTCGTCACTGTGAGTGACAAAACCTCGTTTGAGTGCCACCCCCCATCACCCGAATCCATGAAGGACTCGTGTCTCCAGTCGTCATTGCTGAAGCTCCTCCGCCCCCCGCAGCCCTCTCTCCTCTCTCTTCCTTCAGCCGCCATGAGCTCCGCGCCGCAAGAGAAGATGGAATACCTCAAGGTCTCCAATGCGCCGCCCGTGTACAAATCTGTGGATGAATTGAACGCGTACTTTGGCGAGTTTGGCGGCAGCTTTGTCGCCGAGACGTTGATCCAGGCGCACCACAACCTCACGGAAGAGTACGTCAAGGCCACGCAAGACCCCAACTTCCGCGAGGAGCTAGAGCATCTTGGGCGCGACTACATTGGCCGCCCGACGCCCATGTACCACGCCAAGCGGCTCACGGAGCACGCCGGCGGCGCGCAGATTTGGCTCAAGCGTGAGGACCTCGCCCACACGGGTGCCCACAAGATCAACAACGCATTGGGCCAGGCCGTGCTCGCCAAGCGGCTGGGCAAGCACCGTATCATCGCTGAGACGGGTGCCGGGCAGCACGGCGTCGCCACGGCGACCGCGTGTGCGCTGCTCGGTCTCGAGTGCGTGGTCTACATGGGGTACGAGGACACGCAGCGCCAGTCGCTCAATGTGTTTCGCATGAAGATGCTTGGCGCCAAGGTCATTGCTGTCAAGTCCGGCTCGCAGACGCTTAAGGACGCTGTGAACGAAGCGATCCGTGACTGGGTCACGAACGTCGAGTCGACCCACTATATCATTGGCTCGGCCATCGGCTCGCACCCGTTCCCGACCATCGTGCGTGACTTCCAGACCATTATTGGTCGGGAGATCAAGGCGCAGCTTCAGGAAGAGATTGGCCGTTTGCCCGACGCGATTATCGCCTGCGTGGGCGGTGGCTCGAACGCCATTGGTATGTTCCACCCATTCATCGAGGACGAAGGCGTTGCGATCTACGGCGTCGAGGCCGGCGGCGACGGTGTCGAGACGGAGCGCCACTCGTCGACGCTTGTTGGTGGGCGTCCTGGTGTGCTCCACGGTACCAAGACGTATGTCATGCAGGACGAGGCCGGTCAGGTCATTGGCACCCACAGTGTCTCGGCCGGTCTTGACTATGCCGGCGTCGGGCCCGAGCACGCGCACCTCCACTCGTCGGGCCGAGCCAAGTACGTGAGCGTAAACGACGACCAGGCACTTGCCGCGTTTCAGCTGCTCTCGAGAAAGGAGGGGATCATCCCTGCGCTGGAGAGTGCGCATGCCGTCCACTTTGCCGTCGAGCTCGCCAAGACACTCGACCCGAGCAAGGTCATTGTAATCAACGTGAGCGGCCGTGGCGACAAGGACATGATCCAGGTCGCCAAGGAGCTGGGCGTCAACCTTAACGAAGACATTACGGACAATTAGAATGGTCAGGTATCCGACGACGGGACGCCCGTTGGCTCGGCGAATGCATCCTTCGTTTTGAATATTGACTGGGTTATTGTGAAGTGTTATGCTCCAGTGGACTGTGTGTCTGCAATACTGTTTTCTTCTCCATGTCGACGCTTGCTCCACGTGTGTGAGTTGCTAATGGAGGCGCTTGGGCGTGGACGAGTTATTGATGACGGGGGTCTCTTCGTCCGAGAGCAAGTCGGGAATCTGTTCATAGCCTTCCTTGCGGCGGTCGTCATCGGAGCTATTGCCCCACAGCGAATAGAGCAAGAAGTAGAGCACGAAGATCTCTAGCAGGTGCTTGGTGGCCACAAAGACCCACCACGACTTTTTCGAGAGCAGCATGTCGACGCGGTGGACGCCCGTGATGCTCACGATCGAGTAGACGAGAAAGAGCGCGTTGAACGCGAGAAAGGCCGAGCAGATCCCCGTGGCCCAGTTGACCGCCTTTATACGGTCGGTCGTGTCGATCTGGCTCACCTCCAAGAACGCGCGCAGCACGGTCTTCATGCGGAACGAGTAGACTGTGATGGCCACCAGCGAGCCAAACGATAGCAGCGTCAGCAGCACGTCGTCGTAGAGCATGAGCCAGTACGAGTCGGCTTTCTTGGCGATAAAGACGCCGAACCCGACGGCCTGGACAAACAGCACGGTGCTCATGACGAGGAGGAAGAGCTTGAGCGGGTTCGATCGCACGTTGTCCTGCGTGAAGAGTCGACGAAGCATGTCGGCCCAGAAGACGACGATCAAGACAAAGATGCTGTAGATGAGGTACGAGCCAAAGAGCTCTACAGCCTCGGAGAGCAAGAACTCGAACCACCCGTCGTCGCCCATTTCGATGAGCGGTGGCTCCATGGTCACCGAGACGACGCCGTACGGTGACGCAAACCACGCGAGCCGCGTCAGCGCCGCGAGCCCCATGAGCAGGTAAAAGCCCAGCGTCGCGACTTGGCGCGCCGACGACTGCACGTGCATGACAAAGGCCCAAAAGGCGAAAAAGCACGCGACCCCATACGCGACCGCGAGGATCGTATCGACCTGGCGGTACTGGAACTCGAGGTGGATCAACGGCGCCTCAACTACAGGATACACATATCAATGGGATCTCGACCGCATACGCCAATCACAGATCCAATGGCGCACCTTGGCTCGCGGGGTTGACCCCCATGGGGATCGTGCTGTTGTCGGCCATGGCTACGAACCCGCCCTTCTTCGCGATCTGTTGGATTTCCAACTTCGATGAGTGGTGGGAAATGCCGAGTTCGTCGCACGACGCTCGTCTCCCAGGGCCCGCCGCAAGTGACTTTCCTTCGTCGTCTGAGCTTCAATTTCGACCGCGTTGCGATCGGCTTGAGAAAGAAACGTTGGTTATTTTCGAACTTTTTGCGTGTTTTTGCCAATCAAACGTTTCGTTAATTTGCGGGCAGGAGTGATGGTGTACAAGATGTTTGAGTGACGGTCAGCTGAGAAGCCAGTCCACGGGTTGCTGACTTGGTGATGACAACACCACGAAGGATCGCGATGGCAGAGAGCCAAACATGGAAATGATGATGGATGAAAATGATGATGGAAATCAACAGCGCTATTAAATGGCATCGACGCTTCGGGGGTGGGCAAAAATAACTTAAACTATATCCGAAAACAAAACGAAGGCGTGGACAGAGTTCGTCACGGGGGGTCTGGGGGATCTGGCGGTCTTGAGCGGGCTGGGCGAAAGCTCTCGCGTAGTCTCGCGATCGACATGCGAAAGCTTCACGCCCTCTGCTTCGTGTCTCCACATATAGCGCTCGTTCCGCTGGACGGCTGAGAGGAACTTTGTCCTTGATGATCTTTCTAAACGGGAGCGAAGCTCGTGTCCGGCGTGGCGTTGCTCGCTTGCTCCTTGTCCTTCTCTCATACCTTGGCACATACTCGACACTGACTATCACACGAACTTGGCATCCTTTTTCTCGGTCGTTTGATCGGGTTCCGGGGTATTCTTTTTAGTCGTACGACATTCGTAGCATGTCGAGCCAAATGTGCATGTCATCTTGAGAGCGTGCCTTGACGATGAGGTTCTTGGTCACTTTGCCGGCTTGAGTCACAACCGAGATCTCGCAGTTTGCCACGCTGTACTTGTCGGCATGGGTCACGTACGCTCGGCTGATGGGCACAGCCCACGGGTCTTCATTCTCGTACACAGTAAACATACTGCCCTGCAGCACACAATATCGCTGGCGCTTGGACTTCTTATCGCCCACTTCGAGCCAGCCATTCTTGTCGACGATGTTGGCCAACGAGTCCAGCTCCGAGTCCGAGTAGCCAACGGACAGTGTCGATGACGCCGTGCTGGTTGTAGAGCTGTTCATGGACTCTTGGCGCTTGGCCAGCGTCGCTGCCTCGTTCAGTCGCTGTATCCACTGGTTACAAACGACCTCGTTCTTCGCTCGCAGGTCGATGATCTTGCCACTCACAGCAAACACCTTGAACGCAATCTTGGACTTTCGGGATCGCTCAACGTGGGCCACTCGTACGGCACCAGCGGGTGACGTCTCGCCCTTGCTGACAAAGAGCGTGTCGCCCGACATGTTGGGCATCGCCCCGCTCGTTACAAACTGGCCCGTCGGAAATGTGTCGTAGTACGACAGCAACGCGCCGTCGAGCACGAAGTGCTGGTTACGCCACTTGGAGAACCGCCCAGACTTCTTCCACAGCCATCCGTGGAACTTCTCCGTGCTGCTCTTGCGGCCAAACGCGATTGCGAGGTTCTGGGTCGACTGCACGAGCAGCTCATGGTCAAAATTGATGTTGGCATTCGCCCCATGGCCGCCGCCACCGTGCGGTCCGTTCCGGTTGTTCATGCAGGTCGCGTTTCGCTTGGTCGGTTTCTCGTCTCGAGGGGATTCGCTTTTCAAGTTGTTTCTCGTTCCGCTATCGCTCGCTCTGCGTGCACGGACAGCAGTCGACAACTGCCAACGTCGCTCGCGAGCTGTTGGTTTCAGCGGCGCTGGTCAGGAAGGATACGCGATCGAGAGCTTCTACGTCTTCCCAGCTCACGTCGCCCCGTGCCGGTTACTTCTCAATTCTCGAGTCGCCTCGGCTTCCTCGATTCTTCCACTTGGCGCCGTGGACGCCGCGCGGTTGGGATGTAAAAAACGGGAAATGCGTCGGGCGGGGAGCCGAGGAGGAGCGGTCGCTCAGGCAAGCGATTGGGGATTGGGGGTCTGCTGGGGGGACGGAACGGTGGTTCGGGTCTTTCGGCGGCGGAGAGGGATCGGGGTTTTCCAATTGCACCCGGCGGCAGCGTTTGTTCCTAGTTGAATACGACTGACTCTTGATCTCTGCCGAATCAAGGCGGCCGGGAACAGCCGGTTCGCCGACCGTTTTCCGGTCAAAATCTCCGCAGACGCCCAGAAACGGGTACTAGCCTTCCCTTTTTCTGCCAATCATTGCCGATGGTGGATCGATTCAGAGACTCTGATTGGATAGAAAAACATTAAGAGGGTTGGGCGTAAGAGGGGTGGGGAAGCAACTTGTGTGCTAATTGCCATATGGCGATGAACCCTTATAAAGGGATAGTGATAGGTTGTGTGAGGGCTCAGAAAAGGGTTTTGGGTGCCGGGCACCCTGCCTCTGTGCAGCCAGTGTTCTTCTTGCCACAAAGTGCGCCACCCGTTTGTAACTTCGCCGCATCGCCTATGACCTCCCATGTCGGAGTCCAACGGGTGGACCCACCGCAGAAGAAATACACGACTTCCGCACAGACAGCTTGGACTGCATGCCATGCGATACCGGTAGACAGACTCCATCGCATCCAAGCTGTCTGTGGGGAAGTCGTCCGTTATGGAGCGATATAGCAGCGGCAGATGGATCGGACTGTCGACGGGTCGCTTTCTCATCGTGGTGATGATTGCCTGTCTAACAGGAGATTCACTCGTGTTTCTCATAAAGGGAACTTCCGACAGCATGCTCTCTTTGGTCTCAGTGTCTTGTCACATCAGATCGGAATCACTAGAGAGGTCTTCGACGAAGACTTCGCAGCACAGGAGGAAAACACCGGCAGATCGAGCGCCGAGCGGAAATATCCGGACTGATCCACCACGATGTGGCAATAAAACTCGTCGGCGCGTCACTGTGGAGGTCGGAGGAGCGGTCTCCAAGCTCACGAATCTGCAAAACACTGCTCAGACTGGCCCACCCCAGATAGTGCGTTGAAACCCCTATTTAGTAGTTTTCTCAGACTACCTTGGGATTACTTGTCCGGCCTGTCTCCAAAGGTTTCAGAAAGCAAGCTCTGGAATGATTTCAACCAATCAGTGATGATTGCAAACTGGATTCCGGCCCATCATTGCCAATCAAATCCGAGAGCAACAACACTGCGCTCCAGTTGTGGTGGCGACCGTCATTGATGTGGTGTGGCGCATTGTGGCGCCACAACTCGATGATCATGTTCATTGTGAGCGTCGTCCCGGATCGTGGATAAGGAGCAAGAGTCCAAGGCGTTATAAGTGGTTGGGCAAAGACGTGGGGCGCGTTGCAAAGGTTGGAGGGTGATCAGGAAGATCGGCTCTGATGGTAGAGGTGGCGCCAACACATCTCCATCAACAATGTTGGCCCTCTCGAAGTCTTCCCCTTCCAATTCAAGTGGACTTGATCGCTCTTTTTTAGGAGCGATTATTTATTCGCGCATGGACTTGACGTGGATTGCAGTCTGAATCTCTGCTTTTACTGGACACGGTTCATTCACATTGCGATATCAAGAGATGAGATGTGGCAGCAAGGACATGCATTGAATGTTGAACCCACACAGACTGGTGGGTGCGAACGGCCGAAGTGTGGTCACCGCTAGAGACGAGGGAGGCTGGCCAGCTCCTTCGTCCTCTGCCCATGATTCCTTATCTAGAGACGATGAAACTGAGCAGTAAAAATCGGCCCACTGCACACTGCATACTGTACGAGAAGCCGCGGTCCTGACAAGGTCATGTCATAGTAGCATACAACATTACTCGAACCCGGCGAAGCCGGACAGCATTCGAGTGGCGAGCTTCAAGATAACGCGATGCGTCTGCTTCTGTCAGCACACGTCTTGCCTTTGCCCCCACGCACCTCTGACCAAGATGCAAAGAGGCAGCGAGACGCACGCTCGAAACCTGCTTCGCTGGACGTCAGTGGAATGAGCAAAGACAGGAAGCTGCTCATTGCTGAGAGCCCACACCACGTGGTGTCACTAGAACTATTCGATAACATACTGTGCTCCTTCTCCTTGCTATCGAAGCGTAATCGCCCGCACCATGAACGCAAGCCTACCGCATTTGAGTTGTCGTGTATGCATGTGAGCTTCGGTGGACCAATTCTTTGCATGGCCATTCCACTGCAGAACAGTACAGAACGTATGTGATTCAGTACCATTTGTAAGTCTCCACCATCACTCTTCCACACTTCAACATCCGCTGCCAGGTGGGGGGTGCCAGACTGTCGAAATAGAACCGGCTTCGCGCGCATTTCCAGGTCTCATGGGGATACTCGAGGAGTGTCTTCTCCGACCTCGTGTTGGCACCCACGAGGCAGCCCACTTGCTGGGCAACACTGTTAAGACGTTAAGACGCGATTGGAAAATGCGGCGCTCCCATTAATCCCATCGAAACACTGTCTGGAGAGTCACTCTCGCATGCACTGTTGGGGGGGTTGCCTCGTGACGTGAAGCGATCTCCACGATGCTATTGGTTGTTGGGGGCCGAAGCAAGCCGAACATTCGCCGGCATTGAAGTCCGAGCCGACCGAGGCGAACACTTCTGGGTCCATCCCTTTCGTAATCACTGTCTTTTTGACACACAACGCGATTCTGACCACTACAAAAGTCATCACCACTATCCCCAGCAATGCGAGTCGTAGAGTTTTGGGGCATGCTGCCGTCGTACCATACTGGATTGCAGTGTTGACGAATCCACCGCCACCAAAAGTATTTACCCCCGCCGTTGGCCATCACGGTTCAAGATCCTTTTTCTCCTCTCCATCCAACGAAGAGACCGTTGCCATTCTCCGATTCGCCGCTCCCGCCAAGTATCTCCTACCACCATCGCGATGGCCGCCGTCCCTGCGACCTACAAGGCCTACGCCTACGAAAGCTACGGCTCTGTTGATGAGCTCGTCAAGATCCGCGAGGTCCCGACCGAGCCGCTGCCAGCGCAGCGCGTGCGCATCCAGGTGCACAGCGCGGGGCTCAACCCGGTCGACTACAAGCTCGTGGGCGGCGGCGGTGTTCTCACTGGCAGCACGCCGACCGCCGACAAGCCTTACCGTATGGGCTTTGATGTGGCTGGTACGATTGTCCAGGTCGGTCCGGGTGTGCACCCGCGCCATCTCAAGGTTGGTGATCAAGTGTACGCCATGACGTCATTCACGGCGTGCGGCACAGTGGCCGAGTACGTCGAGATCGACCAGCAGTACGTTGCTCTGAAACCCACAAACCTCGACTTTGACCAAGCCGCCAGTGTACCGCTGGTCGCACTGACCAGTTACCAGGCCTTCCACGAGTACACGCAGCTCGGTCGGAGCGGCTCAAGCCAACGGGTTCTCATTATCGGTGGAAGTGGTGCCACGGGAATGTACGCGATCCAGTTTGCCAAGCTCACTGGCGCCCATGTCATCGTCACGGGAAGTACGAAGAACGAGGAGTTGCTCAAGTCGCTTGGTGCCAATATGGTCATCGACTACCGCACCCAGAAATGGGTCGATGTGATCGAGCCGCACTCGATTGACATTGTGTACGACTGCGGCTTTGAGCCAAACGCCTGGAACGACGGTGCGCAGACCGTGCTCAAGAAAGAGACGGGTGAATACCTCACGCTGCTGGGCGTCAAGAACCCTATCGCCTCGCAATTTGGTGCGACCAACCACGGCGGTGTCCTGGTGTTCCCTTCGGGCTTGGATTTGCAAAAGATCGCCAAGTTGTTTGAGGCGGGCAAACTGAAGGCGATCGTGGACTCGGTCGTGCCGTTTGAAAAGGCTCTGGAAGGTTTGGCGCGAGTGCAGTCCCGCCGTGCTCTGGGCAAGGTCGTCGTCAAGGTGCTGTAGGTGAGGAACAAACACAGCAGTGCGTCAGTGGAAACTGAGGTTTCAGTATGTTGTGTATTGGAGGAGTTGATGGATCTCTCCACTTTAACTCAACTCACCACTTCAACAGTTCAGTCTCGCATGGCTACAAAGCCGAATATCTTACATGAAGCGTAGTCTCATCTAATTGTGGCGAGCAGCCCTCCGTATCTTATACCGCCGGGAACAGTCGCTGATACGGGTGAAGCTAGCGTCAAGCCACGTGCCCCACGCGCCTGTTTCTTAGCATTCGTACCCACGCGCGGGTGTGGCGTCCTAGACAATGGGCCGCCACCAGCGGCGGGGGTACGTCGGCCAGACCAACCTGCCTTCCCCGCACAAGCATACCCAGCACGAGCAAGGGCCCCGCAGCGTTCCATCAACCCGGATCGAACGGAGCGAGGCTGTATCTCCGTCGCCCCAAACCCAGTCAAGGAAGCGACAGCTTCGAGCGAAATGGAAACTCGACTTGGGGCCGGTGCCTCGAGGCCTCGAGCCGCTCCACTTCACTCGCCATGAAAGGGAAGACATGCCGCCAGAGGTTAGCTCACTCTTACATTAGCAGGTCGGCTGGAAGACGCTGGGGGACTTCTAATGCCGCTTTGGTGAACAGAAAGTGCTGGCTGCGAATATCGAAGCCGCCCAGGTACTATCATCGACTACCTTCGCTCTCATTGTTGTTATCGTAGCTTCTTACCTGCCTTCCCCATGCTAGCAAGATCGAAAGTCCTTCAAAGACGAATCCTGGTACCGCAGTCCGATCGGTGCCGGCTCCAAGTCGTCGGTCATTCTCGCTGCGCTCAAGCTGCACGACCACACAGACACAGGCTTTCTACCGCGCACGCGGATCCAGGAAACACTCCAGCACCGCCAGTTCGGTCTTTCCGAGCCGGAGGTCCGCGCACTGCTCGCTCGGTACGATCCTACCCAAGAGCAGATCCACTACAAGACGTTTGTGCAACAGCTCCACTTCGCTGAGCCGCCCGCGCATCCAGACTGCAACGATATCATCTTTCGCCATGAGCGATACCTCGAAAAGATCCGCGACCATGCCACGAGACTACTGGACAACACAGGATCCAGTGACTCGTCCTTGCCCCTCCGTCTCTCGCCATTCAAGGACACCATGGTCACCAACAACGAGCCGACCGTGGTACTGGGCAACTCCCCGCCGAGGCGACTACCCCCATTGGCTGACGTGGGCGAGTCGCCGAGTCCCAAACGCACTGGCCAGGGCGGTGACGATCGGTTATCGTTCGTACATGACAAGGAGCGACGTGCACAGCGTGCCCGGGCCAAGGCCGCGGCGCTGCTGGCCCACATCAGCCGCGTGGATGCGTACGCGCGCCACCAGGACGTCGTCGCTCTGCAGCAAGAGAGTCTGCGGATCGCTCAGAAGGCGATCCACCACGGCGAGCACCTGGCGCGAGTGTATGATGAAGAGCACCACCAGCTTTGCCGGCTCGAGCACCAAGGCAAGAAGGTGCTCTTTGCGTCGCCCGGGCCGGTGGCCCAGCGCAGCGTAAGCAAGGACTCGATGTTCTACGTCGATCCAAAGGACGGATGATTAAGCCAGTGAGAGAAAGAGAGAGTGAATGACCCATGTGAACAAATATTCATTTTTCGGATTGCGTTGCGCGGAGGTTATTGGTCTTCAAAGTGGAAAATGCCACCGTCGTACGAGCCGCGCCGCTCGGGTCGCCGTGGCGGCAGTCCAGCCATGTCGTCGCCCGCCGACGCCGACGTAGAAGACGACGACGAGGTGCCGTCAAGTGACAGCGTCTCCATGCCATACAATTGCGAATGCATCTCCTCACTCAGCCGATCTTCGCCAAAGAAATCGTGGTGCGACGTCGAGACAAACGAATTCAGCGGCGGCCCCCGGAACGGCGGGTCCGATATTCTTCGGCCGACGCTGCCGACGATGCCCACCGACCGCGTATGCGTTTGTTGTCTATCGTGCGACTGTGCAAAGCGGTTCTCGCGCGCGTCAAAGCTCGGCCGCCGCGCCTGCCGCATCGCCGACATCATCGCCAACGCCGGAGACTTGGACAGATCAAACTCGTCGGATGCCCGCGGCGACGGAATCCTATTGGAATCAAACGAATGTCAGCGTCACGCGTCCGCATCCAGCCAAGATATTAAGGAAATATATAAATCCACGTACCAAGAACGCGAGGGTGCGGGCGACCCTTGTCTGAAAAAGCCAATGTCGACGGGACACGAACTCGCAACTTGGACGACCGAGGCCTCGCGCCTACGCGACGCACTTTCCGATTCGACCGGCGCCGGCGGCGGCAGCACGAGCTCGGGCATCATCTCGTCAGTGTCGCCGTTTCCACCCAGCATAAAGCTGGGTTCCGGCAGCGAACCGATCAGAGGCGCACGCGGGGGTATGTGGCGCGGGCCACCAAAGTACGACACTGCGCGGCCGTGGCCATTGCGGTCCACGACAACCGGACACGAACTGGAAATGATCGACATGCCGTCATTCGCGGTACCGCCGGCGTCTGCAGCGGTCGTGTCAATCGGAGAGCTCCGCTGGGATCGATGGCCGTGGTTAATGGGAATGGGACGCGTGGGCCCCGACATCGAACGATCTTTGCTTCTCCTGCTCAATCAACCCACACGCACGCACGCGTGGAAATCGAGGGTTCGCCCTTTTTCAATCGCCGCCGGAACGCGCTGGGAATTCGAAGCACCCGCGAGAGACCAACACTCGTCAGAGACGATGCACGTTGGATACGAACGCACGTAGCTCCTCAAATAAGAGCGTTGTCTGGGCGGCTTTCGACCGCGAGTCGGGACGCGCGTTCACGTGGCGTGGACGCTAGGCGTGGTGGCGGGAGGATACGGCGACAGCTCGCGGTCTCTATGTGGCGGGGCAAACGGGGGTCTCCTCCTTGGAGCGGCCGTGGTGTGATTCACGCGCCCGTCGTTGACGATGTTGGCCCACGAACGTTGGTTGTTGGGAGGGGGCAACGGGTTACCCTTGTACCAAGTTCATGGTACACTATAGAGTGATGGTCTCTCGGTTACACACTGTACCCCCGATGCGGTACATCTCCGTGATTCTTTGGTGTGGCCTGGCTCT
>JAADXL010000827.1:0-16146 GCA_023337755.1 Pythium aristosporum | reverse complement strand
GGCCCGAATTGTCATGGCGGCTTATGTTACTTTCTTCCCGATTATTATCCACACGCTCAAAGGGTTGAAAAGTGCAGCGCCGGAGCATCTGGAGCTCATGCGTTCCTGTGGAGCTTCCCTGACCGCGCGTTATATCAAGTGTCTGCTGCCTTCTGCACTGCCGGGTCTGTTTTCCGGTATGAAAATAGCTGCTCCGCTCGCGGTTACCTCCTCCATTGTGGTGGAACTGATGGGAGCCCCGGATGGACTTGGCGTTTTGATGGTCAGTTCCCTGTATTACGGCAGTGCCCAAATTGGCATGTTCTGGGCAACCATCATGCTCAGCATTGGCATTGGATTAATCTCGTATCTTGCCATCAGCTTCGCTGAACGCTGGCTAACCCCCTGGCAGCCTGAATTCAGGGCCAAGGGAGGGCATGCTGCATGATGAATGAAGGTGTAGTGGTAAGCCGCAAAGGTGAGGAAGGTGCAACGGCCACCTTATCTGGTACGACATCCATTGCGGAATCGGTTATGACACCATCTGCTTCAGGTTCGGATATCCATGGACTACAGAGACAAGCCGGACAGAGACGGATGAGCAGTGGCGCTCGCGGAAGCTCCATTGGCCTGCGTCTGCTGCCATGGCTTGCCGGAGCATTATTTCTTACCTTGTGGCAGCTTCGGTTGTTCCATCAGTTATTCTCGCTTGAAAGTTACCAATTACCTGTTCCGTCAGCGATTGCAACGTCCATCAGAGAAAATGCAGAAATGCTCTTCCGATACGCGATGTATAGCGGAACAGAGATGCTAGGTGGCTTTCTGCTCGGCTCCTTGCTGGGAGCCCTGGCGGCTGCAGGTGCATCCTTCTTCCCGACGAGCGGCAGGGCGGCGGTTGCCGTAATGTCAGCACTGAACGCCGTTCCGATTGTTGCGCTGGCCCCCATTATGAACAACTGGTTTGGCGACGGAATATGGTCCCGTATTGCCGTCGTGGCTGTGATTACGATGGCTGCCATGGCTGTGAGTTTGTTCAAGGGATTGACCTCGATCCAGCCGCAATACAGTGATCTGATGGGTGGTCTTGCCGCCAGCAGGATGCAGGTTTTTGTAAAGCTGCGTTGGCCTCATGCACTGCCTTCCCTCTTCGCAGGTTTGAAAATTAATATGTCGACCAGCATTATTGGCGCCATTGTGGGTGAATTTTTCATCGCCTCCCAGGGGCTTGGGTACTTGCTCTCGGATCAGATCCGACTGGCGAACATGTCGCTTGCCTGGTCCTGTATTGTCATCGCCGCCGCACTCGGCATTGTGTTGTATGAAGCCGTCGTTCTGGCCGAAAAACGGTTTATCCCATGGAATCGTGCACGCACAGATCCATAAAGTGCGTAAAGGTGCCAACCATCCACAGATTGAAGTAGCCGATTCAGCATTTTGCATAATATGTTTCAACTCGCTCACGGGTACAAGATATGGACAGGAAGTGGCGCCCTGATCCATACAACGTATAGACGAATAGAAGCGTTTTGATCTATATCTTGAAGATTGGAAGACGCTCTTTGGATTTATGCAAAATGCTCGATTGAAAATCTTTATATAAACAGGGGGTCGTTCTGTACATGTACAAAACGTTAAAACCGGGTTTGCTGGTGTTGGTACTGTTGGTCGTTGCCATGCTGGGAGCGTGCTCCACGAAATCAGAGCCGTCTGTCACTCCTGCTGCTGCAAGCTCCGGAGGAGCGAAGGGTGCAGATCAGCCCTTAACCAAAGTGAAAATTCAGCTCAAATGGGTGCCGCAGGCTCAGTTCGCCGGAATATATACCGCCAAGGAGAAAGGTTTTTTTGCAGATGAAGGTATTGATGCCGAGATCATCCCGGGTGGCCCGGATATCGTGATTGAGCAGCAGGTAGTCAACGGCGCAGCCGATGTGGGGATCACCGGGGTAGACAGTTTGCTGGTCAGCCGGGATAACGGTCTTCCGCTGGTTTCCCTCGCTCAGATTTCGCAGAAGAGCAGTTATCGATTGATTGCCAAGAAGTCAGCAGGCATTACTGATCCTGCCCAGATGAAAGGCAAGAAGGTAAGCACATGGTTCGGAAGCCAGCAGTTCCAGGTTCTCGCTTTTATGGAGAAGAACGGCCTTGATCCAAAGAAGGATATCGAGTTGGTGAAGCAGGGGTTCACGATGGATCAGTTCTTCAACGATCAGGTGGATGTCGCCACAGCGACGATTTATAACGAATATCACGTGGTACTGGAAAGCGGAACGAAAGAGTCTGATCTGGATGTATTCAACATTGAAGATGCCGGGGTAGGCATGCTGGAGGATACACTAATCGCGAAGAAGGACTGGGTGGACAGCAATAAGGAGCTCGCGGTGAAAGTTACCCGTGCCATTCTGAAAGGCTGGAACTACGCCATCGACAACCAGAATGAAACGGTGGATATCGTGATGAAAAGTGTAACGGACGGCAGCACGACCCGTGAACATCAGGTGACCATGCTCGAAGAGATTGCGAAGCTGATTCGCCCAGAAGGATTTACGGAAAAACAGGTGGGCAGTTTTGTGGATGAATCATTTACCCGGACTGCGGATATTGCCCTGAAATATGGCCTGATCAAGAAAGCCGCCAATCTTGACGAAGCGCTGGAGAAAGGCATCTATGAAGAAGCGGTGAAATAAGGCAGTTGGAGGAGGATGACGAATGAGCTCAGTGGATCAGCAACCTCAACCGTTTGGCGGTACGAAAGAAGAGTGGCTGGAGAAGGATCGCAAATATGTGTGGCATCACATCTCGCCTCATAACGATCATCCGATGATTGCCGTAAGCGGGGAGGGCAGCTGGATTACGGATCAGGATGGCATGCGTTATCTGGATGCGATGTCGGGACTGTGGTGTGTGAACGTCGGGCATGGACGCGAGGAGATTGCCCGAAGTGCCTATGAGCAGATGAAATCACTCGCGTATGTGCCTATGACCCAGAGTCATGAGCCGGCGATTTTGCTGGCAGAGAAGCTGAACGACTGGCTGGAGGGGGAGTATCGTATCTTCTTCTCCAACTCGGGTTCGGATGCCAATGAGGTAGCGTTCAAAATAGCCCGTCAGTTCCATCACCAGAATGGTGAGCCAACCCGTCACAAATTCATCTCCCGTCACCGTGCCTATCACGGCAACTCCATGGGCGCGCTGGGCGCCACGGGGCAAGCCGCCCGCAAAATCAAATACGAGCCGCTGGGTGTGGGTTTCTCTCATGTACCGCCTCCCTACTGCTACCGCTGTCCGTTTGGACGAAACAAGGACGGGTGCGGACTGGAATGCGCCACCATCTATGAGGAGGTCATCCTCTGGGAAGGGCCGGAGACGGTAGCAGCGGTCATTATGGAACCGGTTATAACAGGGGGTGGCATGATTGTCCCACCTCCGGATTACATGCGCACCGTGCAGGAGATCTGTCAGCGCTATGGCGTGCTGCTGATTGTGGATGAAGTGATTTGCGGTTTTGGCCGTTCCGGGCAAAAATTCGGTCATCAGAATTACGGGGTGCAGCCCGATATTGTCACCATGGCAAAGGGCATGACGAGCGCGTACGCTCCGCTATCCGCCACAGCGGTGCGAGCGGATCTGTATGACATGTTCAGGGAACCCGGACCCGATTCACATTTTCGTCATGTGAATACATTTGGCGGTAATCCCGTGTCCTGCCGTGTGGCACTGGCGAATCTCGAAATCCTGGAACGAGAAAATTTGGTTAGCCGTGCTGATGAACTTGGAGACCTGCTTCGGGATAAGCTGGAGCCGCTGCTGGAACTATCGGTGGTCGGGGATATTCGCACATTCGGCTTCGCATGCGGGGTGGAGCTGATTGAAGCAGATGGTTCGCCTGCTCATGCGGATAAGGTCATGGAAGTGCTGGTAAGCTGCAAAAAGGATGGCATTCTGCTTGGCAAGAACGGCGATACGGTGCCGGGATTTGCAAATATTTTGACCATCTCCCCGCCGTTTGTTACCACCGAGGAAGAATTGGATCTGATCGCAGGCAGTTTGCTGGCTGCACTATGCAGTCTGGATGCAGGTAGTGATGGAGGAGAAGCGGGAATTTAGAGGGTATCTCCATTTATATAGTGCTTGTGAATATGCGTAAGGAGGCGAGTGAGGATGCAGACCACCACCGGGAAACTCATTAATCAGCTGCGTCTGGATGATCGGATTGAACAGTTATCCCGTATTGGCCGAATTGTGGAGACGGGTGTCTGCCGACTGGCCCTAACTTCGGAAGACATGGAGGGCATTATCCAGGTTCGTCTCTGGATGGAAGAGGCCGGACTTGTGACTCGCCTTGATCCGTTTGGCAATCTGATTGGTCGCCTTGAATGTACAGATACAGATTCGTCCCTGCCGATCCTCATGATCGGTTCGCATATCGATTCCCAGCCGTATGGGGGTCGGTATGATGGGGCCATCGGCGTCCTTGGTGCGCTGGAAGCTGTGCAGTGTCTGATCGAATTGGGCATTCGCCCTCCGATGCCAATAGAGGTCATTGCTTTTTGCGATGAAGAGGGTTCGCGTTTTAACAAAGGATTATTCGGCTCTCGTGGCATAACCGGACAGCTGGAAGAGGGAGAACTGGAGCGGCAGGACAAAAATGGGGTGACCCGACGGGAGGCACTGGAGGCCTTTGGCTGTGCACCGGAACAATTTGCCGAAGCCGTCTATCCGCCGGGTTCCATTGGCAGTTATCTGGAGCTGCATATTGAGCAAGGGCCTGTACTTGAATCGGTGGATGCTCCCGTAGGATTGGTGACTGGCATTTCGGGACCGCTATGGCTCACGGTGACGATGAAAGGAATGGCAGGGCATGCCGGTTCTGTACCGATGGGGATGCGGCATGATGCGCTGGTTGGCAGCGCCAAGGTGATTGCAGCTTTTGATGATATGGTCAGAGAAGATCTGGAAGCTCCGACAGTAGGCACCGTGGGAAGCCTGAGTGTCTTCCCGGACTCACGCAACATCATTCCCGAGGAAGTCAGCTTTACGGTCGATTTGCGAGATATGGAGATGGAGCGCAGAAACCGACTCGAAGGGCGGTTGATGAACCTCTTGGATGACGTTAGCTCGAAGTATGGCCTGACTTATTCCTTGACCGAGGATACCAACAGCGAGCCGCGATATTGTGCTGAACGGATCAAGAATGTCATTCGCTCGTCTGCCGAAGAGATCGGCTTGCCTCTGCCGGAGCTGATGAGCGGTCCGTTCCATGATGCACTTGCCCTTTCATATGTGTGTGACTATGGCATGATCTTTGTTCGCAGCAAGGATGGGATCAGCCATCACCCAAGTGAGTACTCTTCGCCCGAGGATATTGCTCTCGGTACAGAAGTACTGTACCGCACCATCAAGAAGATGTGCAGCACGGAAGCTGTAAAACACCGGACGGACATATAACAAATCATTTTCCAGAGGAGGCGTTCTGACGTTATGGGTAAAATCAGCATCGGGATGATCCAGGCTTCACATGAGGTCGAAGGTACGGCTCCTGTTGAAGTGCACAAGGAGGCCGCCATTCAGAAGCACATTGCGCTGGTGCGTGAAGCGGCTGCTAGGGGAGCTCAGATTATTGGACTACAAGAAGTGTTCTACGGACCTTACTTCTGCACAGAACAGAGCCCTAGGTGGTATGCATCTGCCGAGCAGGTGCCGGAAGGGCCGACGACCAAGCGTTTTCGGGAGCTCGCGAAGGAGCTGGGCGTGGTGATCATTTTGCCTGTATACGAGGTAGAAGGTATCGCTTCGTATTACAATACGGCTGCTGTTATTGATGCGGACGGCTCCTACCTTGGGAAATACCGCAAACATCATATTCCGCATGTGGAAGCGGGCGAAGGCACGAACGGGTTCTGGGAAAAGTATTATTTCAGGCCCGGCAACCTGGGGTACCCGGTATTTGATACAGCATACGCCAGAGTGGGCGTGTACATCTGTTATGATCGTCATTTTCCGGAAGGGGCACGGCTGCTCGGGCTGGCTGGCGCGGAGATTGTATTTAATCCCTCCGCAACCGTAGCCGGAACATCGGAATATCTGTGGAAGCTGGAGCAGCCTGCCCATGCGGTAGCTAATGGCTATTATGTGGCTGCCATCAACCGGGTGGGTGTGGAATCGCCCTGGAATATGGGTGAATTTTATGGTCAGTCGTATCTGGTGGACCCGCGTGGACGCATGGTCGCCATCGGCAGCAGGGATCAGGATGAGGTCGTGATTGGAGAAATGGATACGGAAGTCATTCGGGATGTGCGAAATGTATGGCAATTCTACCGCGATCGGCGGCCGGAGACCTATGAACATCTCGTTAACCTGTAGCAGGAGGCCGAAAGATAAGGCGAAAGGGTAAACAGGAATCAATCCTTCTGGAGGTGCATGATATTGATGAACAGTGCAGGAACACCGTTGTCCGATTACGGATGGGAGAGTCGTTTTACCGAAATGAAGCCTGCAATGACAGGCAAGGAAGCGGTGGAGGAATCGAACCGCTGTCTGTACTGTTACGATGCACCCTGTATCAAGGCGTGTCCAACCGACATTAATATTCCTTCGTTTATCAAAAAAATCTCAACGGGTCACCTCAAAGGCTCGGCTCGGACCATTATGGAGGCCAATCCTGTAGGTGCAAGTTGTGCAAGGGTCTGCCCAACAGAGGAATTGTGTGAAGGTGCTTGTGTACTGAATGAATCGTCAAAGCCTATTCGCATCGGTGACTTGCAGCGATATGCAACGGACTGGGCACGGACGAAGAACGAGCCGTTATTCCATGCAGCGCCTGCCAACGGAAGAAGCGTTGCCGTTGTAGGAGCTGGACCTGCGGGATTGTCTGCTGCCAGAGAGCTGGGGCGTGCAGGGTACGAGGTGACGATCTATGAAGCCAAATCGAAAGGTGGGGGGCTGGGCACGTACGGTATCGTGTCATTTCGCCTGCCGGAATCCGTCGCTTTATGGGAAGTCGAACAGGTGGAGGCACTGGGTGTGCAGATTCGCTATGGTGTGCGCATTGGAGTGGATGTATCTGCTGAAGAATTACTGGAGCAGCACGAGGCGGTGATTCTGGCCTGCGGGATGGGGGCGGTACCGATGCTGGGCATTGAGGGAGAAACGCTGGAAGGCGTCTATGATGCCATTGAACTGGTGGAATCCACGAAGCAGGGGGTGCCTCCGGCGCTGAACGGTCTGAAGGTTGCCATTATTGGTGCAGGCAATACGGCGGTGGATGCAGCGACCTGTTCGGTACGCCTAGGTGCTGAACGTGTGCAGATGCTCTATCGGCGCGGGGAGAGCCAGATGACGGCTTATGCTTTTGAATATACATTTGCGAAGCAGGAAGGTGTGGAATTCCGCTGGTTTACCATGCCGCAGCGCATTATGGGAGACGAGAACGGGCGGGTTCAGGCTATAGAATGTGTGAAAATGAAGCTGGTTACTCCACCTGGAGGTGGCCCGGCGCTGCCTGTGCCCATTGAGGGATCGGAGTTCATGCTTGAATGTGATACCGTTGTTCGTGCCATTGGACAGAACCGTTTACTGCCATTAATTGAGGCATTTGGCCTGCGTCATCACTGGGGCGTTGTTGAAGTGGAACCCCAGACGCACCGCACCTCGCATCCGCAGATCTATGCGGCAGGGGATGTCATCTTCGGTCATGGGCAGGGAGAAGCGATGGTGGTCTCCGCAGCACAGCAGGGTAAGCTGGCAGCTGCATCGGTGATGAAGGCGTTGCCTGAACAGGTGGAAGAAACAGCGTAAGGATAAGAAAGGTGAGGCGAATGCGATAGGGGTAGGGAAGAGTGATCGGACAGTGGCGAAAAAGTCATGAAGTAACGAGCATGAGAAAAGAGGAAGGGGGCTGAGGACGATGAGAAAGGGAACGGAGAGGGAAGAACAAGTAGGGAACGCTAACGAACCCCACATACCCTATTGTACCGATTATGGAGAGTTGGAAAACCTAACGAATCTCACATACCGTATTCCAACGGAAACCCGTTAAATTGAAGTGGAAATGAGCAAAGACAGCATAATAAGGCTTCTCCGATTCGTTAGATTTTTGTCTTGCCGCATTTGTACCAAATAAGAACTGCATGGTTCGTTAGAATGTATGCTAACGGATTGGCAGCAACACCACTGCAAGTGCAAATAACACCAAGGAGGGATCGTTATGGCTGACTTATCCATTAATCTGGCAGGTATTCGATCACCCAATCCATTCTGGCTGGCCTCTGCGCCGCCGACTAATACCGGGTATCAGGTTCAGCGCGCCTTTGAAGCAGGCTGGGGCGGTGCTGTCTGGAAGACGTTGGGCGAACCGATCATCAATACCTCTTCGCGTTTTGCAGCCGTTCATTTTGGTGGACAGCGCGTCGCGGGCTTTAACAATATCGAGTTAATATCCGACCGTCCGTTGGAAGTGAATTTGCGCGAAATTGCCGAGACCAAGAAGCGTTTCCCGGATCGGGCAGTGGTCGCTTCTCTCATGGTGGAACCGAAACGGGAGAAGTGGCATGAGATTGTGAAGAAAGTTGAAGCTGTCGGCGTAGACGGGCTGGAGCTGAACTTTGGTTGTCCGCACGGCATGGCCGAGCGTGGTATGGGAGCAGCGTCTGGTCAGCAACCGGATCTGGTCGAATTACAGACGATGTGGGTGAAGGAAGTGGCGACCACACCTGTCATTGTGAAGCTAACGCCTAATATCACCGATATTACGGCGACTGCCCGGGCGGCCGTGCGTGGCGGTGCGGATGCGATTTCCCTGATTAATACGATCAACTCCCTGGCGGGTGTGGATCTCGATTCATGGAATACCGTGCCGCATGTAGGTGGCAAAGGGGCGCATGGCGGCTACTGCGGTCCGGCTGTGAAGCCGATTGCGCTCAACATGGTTGCCGAGTGTGCGCGCAATCCGGCAGTTGGGGTGCCTATCTCCGGTATAGGAGGCATATCCGATTGGCGGGATACCGCAGAATTTTTGCTTATGGGCGCTACAGGGGTTCAGGTATGTACCGCAGCCATGCATCACGGCTTCCGTATCGTGGAGGACATGATCGATGGACTGAACGATTATCTGGATGAGAAAGGTCTGAGCAGTGTAACGGAATTGATTGGTCAGACGGTACCACGTTATTCGGATTGGGGCAATCTCGATCTGAATTACAAAGTGGTGGCCCGGATTAACCGCGATGTCTGCATCAATTGCAACAAATGCCATATTGCCTGTGAAGACACCTCGCATCAATGTATTGACATGCTGATCGATCCCTCTGGCTCTTATCTGGAGGTAGTCGAGGAAGATTGCGTTGGTTGTAACCTGTGCTCGATTGTCTGTCCGGTGGACGGGGCGATTGAGATGGTAGAGATTGCACATGAACAGGAACCATTAACCTGGAATGACCGTCAGTCTGCGATTGCCTTGTTGCAATCGGCTAGAGATCAATCCACCAAGGAGGCGATATCATGAGTACCCGTAAATTGATTCGTAACGGAATGTTGGTCACGGCGTCGGATACGTTTGAAGCAGATGTATTTATTGAAAACGGAACGATCTTGCAGATCGGCATGGGACTAGTGCCGGATGAACGAACGGAAATTGTGGATGCTTCTGGCTGTTATGTCATCCCTGGTGGGATCGATCCGCACACTCATCTGGATATGCCGTTCGGCGGAACGGTGACAGCAGATGATTTTGCAACGGGTACTGCTGCTGCTGCCTTCGGCGGCACAACGACGGTCATTGATTTCTGTTTGACGCAAAAAGGCCGACCTTTGCGGGAATCCCTTCAGGAATGGCATGCCAAGGCCGAGGGCAAGGCCGCCATTGATTACGGGTTTCACTTGATGATTGGCGAGATGAATGATCAGGTGCTGGAAGAACTGCCACAGATCATTCAAGAAGAGGGTGTATCTTCCTTCAAGGTGTTCATGGCTTATAAAAACCAGTTCCAGGCCGATGACGGCATTCTCTTCCAGACGCTGCAAAAGGCCAAAGAGTATGGAGCGCTCGTCATGGTTCATGCCGAGAACGGCGATGTTATCGATCTGCTGGTCCGGCAGGCGCTGGCCGATGGAAGAACCGAGCCAATCCACCATGCGCTTACCCGACCTTCCATGCTGGAGGGAGAGGCTACAGGGCGTGCAGCCCGATTGGCAGCACTTGCCGATTCACAACTGTATGTGGTGCACGTTACCTGTGCCGAAGCGGTGGAGCAGATTGCACGTATGCGAGACATGGGCTATCGAATCTGGGGCGAGACCTGTCCGCAATATTTAACTCTGGACCAATCGAAGATGGATCAACCGGATTTTGAAGGCGCAAAGTACGTTTGGTCCCCACCACTGCGTGAAGCCCCTCATCAGGATGTGCTATGGAACGCTCTGAAGAACGGTCAGTTACAGACGATTGGTTCGGACCATTGTTCGTTTAACTTTAAGGGACAGAAGGAACTGGGCCGGGAAGATTTTAGCAAAATTCCAAACGGCGGACCCGTCATTGAGGATCGGCTCAGCATTTTATATTCCGAAGGGGTAGTGAAAGGGCGGATTTCGCTTAATCAGTGGGTGGATCTATGCTCTACACGGGCAAGCAAGCTATTTGGTTTATTTCCGCAGAAAGGCACCCTTGCTGTTGGTACAGATGCGGATATCGTCATTTTTGACCCATCCATCTCCAGGGTGATTTCGGCAGATACCCACCATATGAATGTGGATTATAGTGCCTTTGAAGGCATGCAGGTACAGGGATGTCCGATTACGGTGCTGTGCCGAGGGGAATATGTGATTCGGGATCGACAGTTTGCCGGAGTGGCAGGCGCGGGTCAGTATGTGAAGCGTGACAAATATGATGCCGGTGCACCATTACCTGCAAGACAGCCTGTGACGGCAGTGAACGGAGGATGAAGCTGATGTCTGATCATGATGTGTTTGAGGCGGAGAAGATGGTTATCGAACAAATGGTGGCGCAGGGTTATCGCATATATGCCGTTCGGGAACATCTGGAGGGTGCTCACGTGGTATGGGGGCACCCCGACCTTCCCGCAGAGAAGCAGGAGCAATATGTGGGTACGGCCTCCGGGCGGAAGTGGTTCAGTCATATCCTGATCAGGCAGCTTCAGGAGCAGAGAGGCGCGTAGAAGGTTACACGAGTGGTCCGTGAACGTATTCATAAGCATAGATGGCGAGTTCGATGGCCACGCGTTTCTCGGGGAGGGTATAGTCGTCACCCAGGAGCGCTTCAATTCTGTGCAACCTGTGATATAACGTCTGTCTGACGATAAACAAAGCCGTGGCGGTCTCCTGCTTGGAGCAGCATAGAATAAAATATAGTTTAAGCGTACGTAACAACTGGCCGCCTTTGTCAGCATCATAACGAATGACAGGTCCGAGATATTCCTCAATGAAATCATCCAGACTGCCGCTCTGCTTCATGCTGGCAATAATGCGGTAGCAGTGAAGATTGCTATAAAAGGGCTGCTGCATCACACCGATGTCCTTCTGAATGCGCAGGGTATCCTTGGCTGCTTCCAGGCTGTCCTTCAAACGTGATAGATCAGCGCAGCTGTGACCGATGCCGAACAGACCCGAGAAGAGGCGATGGGTCTGTTCCTGTTCATGCTGCTGCAACTGTTCAATGCAGCGCCATAGAATGCTTTTTCGCTCAGGTCCAGGCAGAGGGTCAAGAATAATCAGAATGATCTGGTGGTTTAGAACTGTGCTGTACAGGGCGAAGCCCTCCCGGGAGAACACGGAACGGGCAACGATGTTGCGTTGAATTAGCAGCTTCTGTAGCTTGAGACTGTCTGTGTAGTTTGGATTGCTATCGAACAGAATGACGGTGCCTTTTCCGGCAGCAAGCTGGGAGTTGGCAGCAGATACATATTCATGAATTTCTTTGGCGGAATGATGTCCGTTAAGCCAGTCAATGACCCACATATCTTCCTTGTAGCGTCGTTTTTCCTCCATGTATTTGGTGCGCATCCAGTCCTGGGCAATGGCGGCTGCACAACGTTCCAATGCCTGGAGGATGAACTCATCGGATGGCCTATTATGCAACTCCAGATCGTGATCAGGCAGTTTGTCGAGCATCAGCACCAGATCAGCAAATGCATAATCAAGCGCCTGAACAGGCAGGGTGAGTGCGTCCAGTGAATACCCCGAATGATTCGCCCGTGCCAAATGATCTCCATCATCCGAATGACCACGATGGTTTAACCACTCCTGGCGGCGAGTCTCCAGTTGGGCTGGTGGACAGTAGGGAACGGCACTCGCCTCCCCGTCCAGAGGATATAACGCTACAGGGTAACCCGTTGTTCGAGACAATAGTCGGAGCAGTGGCTGTACACCGTCTCCATTAAGAAGAAGTTGGTTGAACGAGGTGGTGAGGCTGTCGAGCTCGGCAAGCATACGCTGGTGGCTGCGAATCAGGGCGAAATGCAGGTCCTGTGTAATATCGATATAACGTACTTGTTCGTGGAACCAGATCAGCGGGAAATCCTCTTCTGCGGCAAGTTCCTTCATGGGTCCAAGCTGGGACCTGGTGTGAGCCCCCAGTTCGATACAGAGTCCCGCAGCTCCGCGAGAAATTAACTGGCGCAGGAAAGACAGCCCCTGTTTCTCATCATTCTGCCAACCAATGCCGGTCGTCAGCACCAGTTCTCCGCCATTCAGCAAGTTGCCCACTTCGGTAACCTCCATGATATGCACCCAACGCACATATCGCTCCAAGGCCCGTTCACTGGCAAGCACCTCAGCCTTGCGGAACACCGGACGTTTCAGCATGTCTCTCATCTGAATATGAAGCGTTGTATCCCCCACATAACCACCGTCCTTCCCACAATTGCATGCAGTTTTTCGTCCCCGCTATTGCAAGTCGGGCTTCTGAAGAGCGTTTGTTATGACGTGATGTAACCGAAGGCATTACCTGATTGGAAACCGTGAACTTACATAATTAAGCCATATTATAAGTCTGTTTACTTTAGATGGGCTGAAATCTCACGCTCATTTGTTTTATTTCACAAAATAGGTTCTTTATTTTGTGATTCTGATCAAATAGGATCATTCCTATGTAGTTCTATCTAACATATGGGTGTTGCTGTAAATGATTTTTTTAAAATCGTAGCTAAATGTAAAACACCCCTTAGCCGGGTATCAGAACGTACAAACCATTCTAATGTGGACTAAGGGGTGTTCTAAGTTAGAAGCTCATGTCAATTCTGAATGATGATCTAATTCGATCAACAGAAGGTGTCACTTAATCTTCGATTCTTTTCTTTTTGAATTTCATCAAGAATTCATACACGATCGGTACGATAACCAGGGTCAGCAGCGTGGAGCTGATCAGACCGCCGATAACGGTAATTCCGAGACCTTTCGAGATGATCCCTGCGCTTTCTTCGAGTCCGGTAACCAGTGGCAACAAGGCACCAATGGTAGCCAGAGCTGTCATCAGAATTGGACGCAGACGCGTGGCCCCGGCTTCCAGCAAGGCTTCACGGGTAGGCATACCCTCTTTTTCCTTGTGAATAACACGGTCGATCAGGACGATGGCATTGGTGACCACGATCCCGATAAGCATCAGTCCACCCATCATGGCAGAGACGTCAATTGTACCGCCAGCGACGAACAGGCCGACCATGATACCAATGACGGTAAACGGCAAGGAGAACAGGATGGCAAATGGCGCCAGTCCGCCGCCAAACGTAACGACGAGCACAAAGTATACAATCGCAATGGCCGCCACCATGGCAAGACCCAATTGGGTAAACGTGTCATTAATTTGTTCGGTTGTACCGCCAAACTTCACTTCAACACCATCAGGCAGATCCAGCTTGTCGATGTTAGCCTGCAAGTTTTGTGAAGCCTTTGTTACATCTGAAGCCAGAATGTTGGCTGACACCTGAACAACGACTTTGCCGTCAATACGCATGATGGAGTTCGGCGAGGTGCCTTCTTCCACTTTGGCGACATCTTTGATCGGTACTTCGATGCCGAGCGGTGAAGTGACTTTTTCGTTTTCAATATCAGCAATGCTGGTGAAAGTCTTTTTGTCCGTCTCTATATAGACTTTATAGGTTTTGTTGTCGATATCGACTTCCGTAAGCACAGGACGTTCCCGTGCAGGGCTGAGCGCCATGGCCAGTTGGCCTGCAGTCAGACCCAGCGAGCTCAGTTTCTCCTGATCCGCGACGAGCGTGTATTGCCCGTAGGTATCGGAGAGCGTAGTGTCCGCCTTTTCAAAAGATTCGGTATCTGCTTCAACCAGTTTCAGGATTTCATCCGAGACCGGTTTGATCTGCTCTACACTGTCACCATAGATGGAAAGGCTCAAGCTGCTGCCTCCCAGACCCCCGGACATATCAAGCTCATTCCAGGTCCCTACGGTAACTTCCTTCTTCAGACCTTCCACAAGCTGTTCTTTCACTTGGGTAAAATCTTTCGTATCTTCGTTATATTCGATATAGAAGAGAGCAGAGTTGGAGCTTCCTCCACCCATGCTGCTCAGTGGATTGCTGCCGCCAATAGAATACTGCATTTTCTCCAAACCTGGCTGCGTCAGCAACCACTTCTCGGCTACGAGTGCTTCTTTTTCCACATCTTCACGCAAAGCTCCAGTTTCCGGGCTGTACGTAATGGTCACATATTTATCCTGTTGTTCTGGCAAGAAACTTGCACCAATGAACGGATACAGGAACAAACTGCCGACGAGCAGCAATACAGCGCCGCCAACTGTGATGAGTTTGTGTGACAATGTCCAGTTCAAGAGTCGTTTGTAACCTTCCGCCATCTTACCTGGTTTTTCCTCATGATTCTGCTTGTTCTTCAGACCTTTGCGGAACAGAGTGTGTGCCAGCATTGGTACAATGGTAACAGCCACAATCAGGGATGCCAGCAAGGCGAAAACCATGGTGAGGGCAAATGGCATGAACAGCTCACCGACCATCCCGCTCACCAGTGCCAGCGGCAGGAATACCGCAATGGTTACGATGGTGGAAGAAAGGATCGGGATGAACATTTCCCGGGTGGCTTCACGGATCAATTCACGGCCTTTGAGTTTTTCTCCCTTGAGTGTCAGTCTGCGATAGATATTCTCGATAACGACGATGGAGTCATCGACAACCCGTCCAATCGCAACCGTCATGGCACCCAGGGTCATCATGTTCAGCGTAATGTCCATCATATTAAGTGCTGTCAATGCAATGAGCAGGGAGAGCGGGATGGAGATAATGGAAATAATGGTGGAACGAATATCACGCAGGAACAACAGAATGATGAGAATGGCGAACAAAGCACCAAACATCGCTTTGAACAACATGGTATTTACGGAGTCCTGAATAGGTTTACCTTGGTCGAGCAAAACAGTCAACTCGGCGTTTTTGAACTGCGTCTGCAACTCTTCCGCTTTGTCTTTAACCGCCTTGACGACATCAACCGTGTTGGCATCATTGGACTTCACGATGGAGATCCCGATGGATTCTTTGCCGTCTGTCCGGGAAATGGATTCCGCCTGACCAATGACTTCAATTTTGGCGATCTCACTTAATTTAACCGTTGGAATTCCGGGTGCGTTAGCAGCACCCGAAGGGCTACCTGCACTGGCATTTCCGCCAGCGGCTTGTCCAGCAGTCTGGTCAGAACCCTGCGCAGAGCCTGGAGCTGTACCTTGAGCCGCTCCGCCAGCTTGTGCGGAAGCATCGCTTGGTGCGCCAGCGCCTTGTGGAGCCGTGGCCGAACCATTGCCAGCTCCTGCACCGCTCGGAACAACCGGAATGGCGAGGTTTTTCAGATCATTCAGATCGATGATATTGCCGTCCACAACAACAGCCTTTTGTACCTTGTCCAGTTCGAACAGTCCCAGTGGTACACGGACAGAAGAACCTTGAACGATGCCGTTGACGGTATCTTCAGTCAGGCCGAGTTCATTCATTTTTTTCTGGTCAAACTTCAGTTGAACTTCCTTGACATACTGCCCGGAAACCTGAACCTGAGCTACACCATCGATATCTTCAAGTGCAGGCTGGATATCGGTTTCTACCAGTCTTGTCAATTGTTCCAGATCTCCGCCGTCTTTGTCAGACAAGCTGAGAGAGACAACCGGGAAGGAGTTGATGCTGAACTTGGAAATGGTCGGTTTCT
>JAADXL010000826.1:0-16226 GCA_023337755.1 Pythium aristosporum | reverse complement strand
CTTGGTGGCTTCTGGGGGAATCCCAGCGGCGCCTTGCTGCTAGTCCTGCCGAGAATGAACTCGGGGAGGAGAGGCGCCGAGCTCGGCGATGCCCACGATCCTCCCTGAGAGCCGTCAGATGATGGCACCTGGACACGCTCTTCCCATGCTCTACTGAGCACTGTAGCTCACTATCTATTGCATACTACATGTTGCACATTGCACAAGCCATACTATGCATTACACTGGACACAGCATTATCGTGTTGGTCTGCCTCCGGCGACCTTGTGCGAACTGTATGAACTGTACTGAACTGTGCGCGGCCAGCACCTCATTGTCCATCTCTCGTGTGATGTTGGTTGTTTTATGCAGGGAGGAGACAGATGAGAGAGGAGAGAGAGAGGAGAAGATGAGTTGACAGTACCGGTATATCATATATCTCTCGCCAATCGCTTCGGTGTTACAGTAGGCTGTCCAATCGTATCGTATGGCGCAGCATCCAATCGTGCCGCCAATTCACTGTCCCACAACGCGTGAAAAGCGATTGGACGCCGTCTATTGATCTACACACTATCAATACACTGACTAATTCACCACCAGTAGAGAAAATGCGAATTCTCTTCATCCGACTAAGGAGCAGTTACAGTCTTAGGGTCACATGCTTCGGACGAGCGAGGCCGCACTATTCACAATGAGGGCAGCTCACGAGACTGGCCCGCAGCAAAAGGAAAAGCGAACGGAACCAATATAATTCAATGTTTCCGTACGGCCTTATGTCAGAAAGAACCACAATCTTTGACGCGCTCGCGTGTGGCCCGTGGCAAAGTCATCGAGGCAGTCGGAACACGACTCGACGCCATCCCCGACCCCCGACCCCCGACGTCGCCGTGGACCAGGGCGCCGTCAAACACCGACAGCGAACGGCAGCGGACGGAAGGCTTCGTCGTCGTCCACGTCGTCGTCCACGTCGTCCAGGATGACGCAATCGAGCACGTGGATCTCGCGCGTGGCGTGGCCCAGGAGCTCACACAGAAAGAGCGGACGGGACGGCACCGGAACTGTTCTGCGGCACTGGTAGCCTCTTGGCGACTCGCGTGTGCACCGTGTGTGCGCCAGAAGTTGCCCACCTTAATAAACAGGAGCAAAGAGTGGCGATACTGGGACCGCTACAACTGTCAGTACAAACCATACCAGTGGCCTCCAGCACACCTATCTCATCTTCAAACAAAAAGTCGTCGCGTCTCGCGGCGTCCATATCGAAAGCCCGCCCAGACAGCACGCGCTGTTGTCCTCGGCTTTGTCTACTGGCGTGGCATGCGCCGTGGCCGCTGTGTCCGGCCTTGTCACGTCATGCGCAGGAGGAAGATGCGCGAGGTATGTCCCTATATCAGCAAGGTGACTTGCCGGAACTATTGGAGTTGTTTCTGTTGCGTTTGTATCCGTTAGTAACCGATTCAACATGTTTGTGCGCGCCTCATCAGGGATTCCCATTCAATATGGCCACGCACTTCTTCCACACGCGCGACCCGATCGTGAACCTACGCGTAGTCGTCACCGCCCGCAAGGTATGGGATTCATGACGAGCGTCGACTGTTGGTCAGTGGTAGCTGGACGCGTGGTGTGGCTTGTTGTAGGTCGCAGTTGGTGCCTCGCGGGACGATGACGCCCCCGTCGGGGCAGTATGGAACTACGCGTTCACGTGGCAGGAGAAACTATGGCCCTTCTCAACCCACAAGGCAACGAAATCAAAGCCGAAGAAGAACGCAACGCCGAGCGAGCGTGATGCTGCAGCAGAGGTCTCGTTGCCGCCTTCGTCCGTCCACCACGGCGTCGCTCTTTGCTCATACGTAGACGCCGACAACTATGATCTGCCGTATCCCGATCCGCCAACAACGTCACTCGCACCGCCACCACATGTGGTCGTGGCCAGCGCTAACTCCCATTTGAGCCAGATTTCTGCTTGTGGTCGTCGCAGTGGTTCACACAAACTGCCACAGTCGGCAAACCGTGACCGTGCCGCGCTGCGTGCCCACCGCGAAGAGACCTTTCGCCAAATGCATCTCGTGCTCCGGATCGGCAATGACAGTAACAGCGGACAGGAAAACCATGAGGATCTCGTGCTCGCTTCCCTGCGGTACTATCCGCACACGGGCTTGCTGTGCATGACGCCAGGGTTCTCTGTCTGCATCGCTGATCCCAAGGATGTCGACGCCATGGAGAAAGGTCCCAAGCTCTCGACTTACCGGATCGTGTCTCGCGTGAGCGGTGCACAGTTTGAATATGCCCTTGACAACGAGAACGAGCTGTGGCCCGTTGTGTCGAGTGAGGACCAACGCTTGGTGCGTGAGCTTCAGCGGCAAGAAGAGCTGGAGGACCGTGCTCGAGTAGACGAGTGGCGCAACAAGCACGGTGACGTGCGTCCTTTGGACGTTTCGACCACGATGCCAAAGCGAGTCAAGGGCGATGAGGCAAGCGACCAGACGATGGTGCTCCTGGAGATCGTTTCTGTCACGGGTGTAGACTCGCCCGATCCCATTCGTGTCAATGTGGACCTGCTCCTCCCAGCTGAAGACGATGATACGAATACCTGGAGGATTTGCAGTGGTTGCTGTCATTTGAGAACGCGACCATCGCATGTATCGGTGCGTGGTGAGGGCCACGCTTATGCATTGTTCGGATTCCACACGCAGTTTGTGCTCATGCGCGTAGAAGCGAAGGCGGCAGCGATGGTAGAAGCGAAGGCGACAGCAATGGCCACATGTACGAGTCGGGGGACGATGCCGCCTCTCAAACTCACAGTGGTTGCGCACGACACGTGGGGTCGAGAGCGATCGCTCGGGCAGACGGAGATGCGACTCCCTCTTGCTGCCGGGTACTCAGACACGGAAGCGTGCTTGTGGCGACACGTGGCTGGGCCTCGGGAAGATATGGAAGCGTTCTTTCTCGGATGCGATACCGACGATACTAGTGGCGCGCTTACAACGGCGACTGCCGTCGATGCGTCCACAAGCATGCTGAGCCGACTAGGTAGGCAAACCGTATCCACAAGCGGCCGTGTACGCATTCGTCTCCACATCATTCATAGCCGTCCGCGATCAGTCAAGCCACCCGCGCCCGCCGCACCGCTATCGCTTCCTGGACCGCGGGGAATATCCCACGGCGGTGTCTTTAAGCGGAGCGTGGAAGAAATCCTTCAGTCCGTCAAAGCGAGTCAGCATCACTCATCGATGGTGCGAAGCGGCGCTTCGTCCTCACTCGCATTACCCTCGCGCAGTGTGACTGCAATTCTGGCAAGACTCAACAACCAAGACACGTCGCCGTCGGCCGGCTAGTACATTTACAATATCAATCGTCATCGCTATCCAAATCGTCCAGTGGGTTGCCCGAGCGCTTCTTCATGACCCGAAAGAACTCGTCTTCGTTGATGAACCCGTCGCCGTCGCGGTCGGCCTCGTCGATCATCTCTTGGATCTCTTCGTCCGTCAGCGTCTCGCCCAACTCGTTGCACACACGCTTGAGGTTGCGGTACGAGATCTTACCCGTATTGTCGTCATCAAAGAGGCGGAAAATCTTGAGAATCTCTTCACGTGAGTCGCGCGAGTTCATCTTGCCCGTCATCATCTCGATGAACTCGTCCTGGTCGATCGTGCCCGACTCGTCCTTGTCAATGTCGGCGATCATAGTGCGGATCTCGGCCTTCTTGACCTGGAAGCCGAGCGCGCGCATCGCTGCCTTGAGCTCACGCACGTCGATCGTGCCGCTGCCGTCCGTGTCGAAGAGCCGAAAGGCCTCCTTGATCTCCTCGAGATCTTCCTCGTCCAGCGCTTTCTTCACGGGCTTGGGCTTGCGCCGCAGCGCCGCGCGCGACCGAGCAAACGCCGCCGCCGAACTGCCAGACTGGACAACCATCACGTGAGACCTTTCTACTAGGACGATGGGGGAGGGAAGAGGCAGTAAGTACCATATTCGCGAGGGGATCACCAGAGGAGGAAAGTGAAAGAATGATCATGTGTCTGTGACCTTTGAAGATCCATCGGTATGGATGAATAAATCACACCAGCAGTGTTTAAAACACTGGAAACGTATCCCTTGCTTGAGTGACAGTGTCCGTCAGTGGGTGAATTGTGACGGTGATATGTGACACGCCGCGAAACGGAATTCGCCCGAATGGATATGAAACCGACTCAGTATTCCTCGAGCTCACTTGCCGATCCGAGAGCATCCGAGAGCTCCATGCGAAGCACGACGGCAGTGATGCGCGCGGCCGCCCCGGCGTACGACGCGCAAAAGCACCTCCTGCTCGTGGTCGGCGGCAACGGCTTCGTGGGCAGCAACATCCTCCAGCGCGCCGTGCAAAAGGGCATCGAGGTGCGCTCGCTCAACAAGTCGGGCAAGCCGCAGTGGCAAGATGTGCCGTGGATCGACCAGGTGGACTGGCACCAGGGCAGTGTGTTCAACGCCGAGGACCTCGCCAAAGCCGTCGATGGCGCCACGGGCGTTAGTACGTCCCTTGTGTGGCCGAGACGGTGGATCGCATGTGATGAACTGACAGTATGGCGAAATATTTGGTTTCTAACTAGTCTCAACTGTTGGCGCCTTTGGCGACAATGAGCTGATGGAAAAGATGTGCGGCGATGCCAACATTCTCGCCGCTCAAGCGGCAAAGAAAGCTGGTGCGCTACCGCAACTTCGTTCGGTTCAGATTCACGTCCCAACATTAATGAATGTTTCTGACTGGTAGGTGCGGAGCGATTCGTCTTCATTTCCAACTCACGCGTGGGCTCGTACGTGCCGACGTGGGCACCTCTCTATGGCTACTACCATGGCAAGGAGCGTGCTGAAGCCGCTGTGCGCGAATGGTACGTTTGCGTGGCCTACTCATCGCTTGCATGATATCCCCCTGAATTGATCGCGTTCGTATAGCTTTCCAACGACGGGAGTCTCTCTCCGCCCCGGCTTCATCTACGGCATGCGCCGCGCCAACTCGTACAGCATCCCGCTCCAGCTCTTTGGAGCACCAATGGCGCTGGTGTCACGCAGCCTTGGGCCCGTCTCTAGTGTGGTGGCGAAGATCCCGTTCGTTGGTCACGAGATGCATTCCGCTGTGCCCGTGGAGACGGTCGCGAAGGCGGCGGTGTTGAGTGCAATGGGTCCCGTTGAAGGCAACGCGCTTGACGCCACGAGCATGTTGGCGCTCGCAGAATCGTTCCACGACACAGTCCACGACACGTGAAACCAGCTCAGTAGAAAGTCAACGCACTCAAACGAGTTCCCAATCAAGTATCATGTTGGAAATTGACTACCGGCTCGCCAAGGCCTGGGCTGTGTATCTCATACCGACCACTCCAAACTTCTTTTTCCTCTCCTCAGCGTCGAGGCGCCGCTGCTCCATATCATTTGTGCGATCTTTCCAGTACCGGTCCTTGTGCTTCTCGGTCTGCTTGGCGAGCTCTTGCTGGAGCGCCTTGGCCTCTTCATCGTTCGCGGCCGCCGTTTGCTGGGCCGCGAGCTCGTCTAGCGTTTGCACCCATAAATCGCGAATCGCAGTGGTTGCTGCGGTCAGCTCCAACAGCTTCTGGCCTCCCGCGCCAAGAATGATCAAATCGGTGTTGCCTGCAAATCCATCCGTTCGTCAAGGCCGCGCCAGTGCTCAGCATGACCATCGCATAGCACGCACCGCTCGGACACACTTTGCCCATGCGGCCAATCGCCAGTTCCTCCAACTTGTTTGAGCCGACGGGCGCGACGCGCCACTGGAGCCGAGACGCTGTCGCGTTGAGCTGCAGGTAGATGGGCTCGGTCTTGCTCAGCACGCCTCCTAGATACGGCGTCTTCTTCTTGAAGTCGTTGCCTTCCTTGAGCAACTCCTGCCGCTGCCGCATCTCGTAGTCGCCAGCGCCGCAGCACACATTACCCATCGTTAGCGTCCACAGCCCACTGACGAGTGGCGAGAACTCGACGCGTCGGCGTGGCACGGCATTTTTAGCGGACTGAGATAAGACACCAATGGAGGTGGCGTGGACTCAGACTCAGACTCAGATATGAGCTCCCTTCAACTTGACACTATGTTGATATTATGTTGCTTCAAGCGCACCATAACAGAACCCCCATTGAAGTTGCCGCATGTGGGAAACGCCCATCCCTCCCAAACCCAAAGGGCCTTCTTCCTCCAGCAGCTACGTGATGGAGATGGCCGACGCTTCTCGCCTCCCCTCCCCTCCTCCCTCCCCTCCTGCTCCTGCCTCCGCGTCCTCCCGCCCGCGGCCGCCGTCGCCCCTGCGCCACGCCAACGGCCTCAACAACGCGGCGCTGCAGCCGTCCATCGCGGTCGCCGCCGCCGGCGACGACGATGAGGGCTTCCCTCGCTCTGCGCCACAAAGCACCTCGCGGAACACGCGAGCGACCACTCCCCGTCTCCACGCGTCGCCTGCGCCGCCGCACCCGCAAAAGACCGTGATCATCGTCGTCAACGTGCTCCCGCTTGTGTTCGAACGCAACGCTGCCGACACGGCGTGGGAGGTCGAGTGGAGCTCGAGCTCCACAAGCCTCTTCTACCGCAACCTCGTGGCCACGACGGGACGCTTCCGCCCGCTCTTTCTCGGCTGCCCCGAGGTCTTTATCGCGCGAGAAGAAGAGCACATTGTCGAGAAGCAGCTCCGCGCGTTTGACTGCGTGCCCGTGTTTCTCGACCCCGAGGTCGCGCACCGCTACTTCCAGGGCTTTTGCAAGGGCGTGCTTTGGCCCGTGTTCCACAACGTCGTCGACGTCTACAATTCGGCCAAGCTATCTCTGGACGACGCCCAAGCCGACACGAAGAAACTCCCGACAGAGAATAATGCGCCATCGCCAATGTCCCCCAAGAAGCCAGCGTGGTGCGACCCGGCGTCGTGGAACCCAGCCGCGCAGGACTCGTGCTGGGCCGACTACTGCAGCGTCAACCGGACGTTCGCGCGACGCGTCATTGAGAGCTACCACGACGGCTACATGATCTGGATCCACGACTTCCCGTTTCTCATGTTGCCCTCCTACTTGCTGCGCAAGCTGCGGTCTGCGATGATCGCGACGTATCTCCACGTGCCGTTCCCGTCGAGCGAGATCTTTCGCTGCCTGGCGATGCGCTCAGAGATTCTCCGTGCGATGCTGTGTGCCGACCACATTGGCTTTTTGCTCTTCGAGCACGCGCGCCATTTCCTCACTAGCTGCAAGCGTCTGCTGGGGCTCAACTACAAGGCGAGCGCAAACGGCATGCTCGAGGTCGAGTACAACGGACGCCTCGTGAGCTTGTCGTGTTCTCATATCGAGCCGGACGTGACGTACTTGCACACGATTCTCGATCAACACCACACGGATCGCCACGACGCCGCCCACCAGTTCCGCAAGCGGCTCGAACAGTTTATCTACGACCCCGTAACTAAGCAGCGCAAGTTCGTGATCACTTCAGTCGATCGACTCGAAGGACTGAGCGCGTTGCCACTCAAGCTACGAGCGTTTGATCGCTTTCTTGCCCTGCATCCCTCCAAACGCGGCTCGGTCGTGATGATCCAGATCGGCATTACGCTGGACTCGCGGCCCAACGACTACCACCAGACGAGAGACTATGTCCAGCGGTTCGTCACGGAGATCAACAAGCGGTACAGCACAGGGCCATCCAACGGTGAGCAAGTCGTGTACTTCGAAGAAAAAGCCAAGACGACGTGTGCCGAGCGCATGCATCTCTGGCGAATGAGCGACGCGTACCTCGATACGTGTGTTCGCTTTGGGCTGTCGCTTCTGCCCTTCGAGTACCTTGTGGCGCAGAAACGGAACCTCGAGCAAGCAAGCGACAGGGATGCAGCCACCCACCAGTTTGGTACCATGATTGTCTCGGAGTTTGCGTCGTACAGCCGCATCCTCAATGGCTGCGTGCTCGTGAACCCGTGGAAGACGGATGATATCGTGAACGCGCTCGTCAAGGCCACCGAGATGCAGTACTATGAAAAGTTGAATCGCTTTCAGATCAACTACAAATTCCTCGAGCTGAACGCTCACACCCGGTGGGCAGACCGACTGCTGGCGGATTTTGAGGTTCTCGAGCAGAAGAAACAGCTCACGGTCGAGTCGCGCGATACGGTCGAATTCGGCTTTGGGTTTGACTATCGCGTGATGCAGTTTACGTCCGGCTTTGTGAAGCTGGATATTGATGAGGTTGTCGCTGTGAGTACACGTTGCTCCCGGCGTCTGTTCGTTTTCGACTATGGTGGCACATTGAGCTGGACAACGAGCATCTTGGAAGAAGACAGCGCCGCGCACCACTACCAACAGTACGGAGACACCGGTCAACGCAGCCGCGAAATCCATAGTTTATCAAGTGTCGCCTTTGGACAAGAAGTGATTCGCTACATTGATGGCCAAGTTCGTACGCCGCTGTCCAAGGAAGCTCGCGAGAATATTCAGACACTTTGTGCGGATCCTCAAAATATCGTGTTCGTCGTGAGCACAGGCCGTCGCGCTGAGCTTGATGCCGAATTTGGCTCGATTCCCAACCTCCATCTCGTTGCCGACAATGGTTTGTTTGTGAAGAAATCGCCTCGCGAGAGAGAAACAGCGTCACACTGGGAATGCATTTGTGATCCGAGAGCAATGCAGATGGAGTGGAAGACGGATGTCCAGCGCGTCATGCAGTCGTACACGTCACGCACAAACGGCGCGTTTCTGATCGAGGGTGAGGCATCGTTGTTGTATGACTATCGCAGCAGCGATCCCGAGTATGGGGAGATCCAAGCACTTGAACTGTATGAGCAGCTCCGACAAACTGTCAAGGTACGCTGACCCCGCTTGTTAGACAGGGGAGATCCACACGTGTCTATTGAAATGACTGTCGTGATCTTGTAGAAAGGAGAAGCCACAATTCGACGTGCGAAGGGATTTGTGGAGGTGCACCAGTTTGGTGTCAGCAAAGCAACCGCAGTCTCCCTCATCATTCACCACCTAAACGATCACGTTGGTATTCCCGACTTCGCGCTCTACGCAGGTGATGACGAATCGGACGAACTCGCGTTCCGAGGTACGAATTGTGGAACGGATATTGCATTCTAGAAGCTCGTGATGATGATTAGCGGTCGTTTCTTTATTTCATTGTAGCTCTTCAAGAAGGCCTCAGTGATGCCAACGACTTTGCCACTCGCATTTATACTTGTACCGTGGGCAAGAAGCCGAGCGCGGCGAAGTATTATGTGGCACGTTTCAGTCTGGGAACTCTTTCGTATTCTAATCGGACTCACCGAGAAAATGGATGCCTTTACAGGATAGTGTCACGGATGTGCTCGCGTTGGTCCACGCGATAGCCGTCAGGGTACGTGGGCTAATGTACTAGTATCGTATATGATTGACTGACTTGCATTGGACTTTCACCAATCAGTTGCGACTGGAGAATCACCGTGGTGGCGCATCCTTCGTTCGGGGCAACGGATACCTTGATCGTTTCATGGCCGTGGACTCACCACTCGTGGACATGATATTTGTGCACCAGCACTCGGTCGAAGCACTGGGTGGCGACGAGCAACCGGGAGAGATGGTTTTGACAGCCACTTCTCCACGCGGTGGCAACAAAGGCGTCTCGTCGTCCTCCACCAACAGCAACTCTCACGTGTCGCTGAGCTCGTGGACGTCGAACGAGTGGCTCGCGCTGGGCGTGGGACTCGCCCTCGGCGCCGTCGTGGGGACTGCGCTCTCGGCGCATCCAGTTGTGCATAGCCGATCCGCTCGCATGGCCAGCTGGCTCAGGTCGCAACTTCAACGTGTAACGGACACGAGTTCCTAACCATCCCTATGCCAAACTCCCCGATTCTTGCTGTTACGAACGTGTTACGAACTGCGACATAGATGTCGCTTCGCTTCGTCACCGCTAAGAAAAAAAAGAGGAAGAAAAAGAAACTGAAGAGCTCTGCTGGACGGACGGAAGAAGCAGCGGAAATGACGCGCTCGGCCCACGCGACGTCGTCGCCGCCGCGCGTGCTGCGCGACCCAGTGGGCGCGACTGGCGAGGACGGAAGAAACCACAACCACGCGCGGCCCGCGAGAGAAGGCGATGCGCTGCTCGCCGGACGACCCGACCGCGAATTGTACGTATCTCGCCATTCTTAGTCCACAAGGCGGTTGCTGACGAAGGAATTGGACGCGCAGCGCAACGTTCTGTTCCATCTCGCTCACGAGCGAGCCGCGCGGCAGCAAGAGCGCGATCGAAGAAGCCGCGCGACTCCAACAGCAGTATCTGCAGGGCGACCGCGAAATGCCCGGGCTGCTGAACCGATTGCGACGCGCGCAAAAGCGTGGCGCTGGTGCTGACGGCTCACAGCCAACCGACAGCGATGCGTCTACGGGATGCTGCGCAGCCGTGCGCTCTTTGTGCACGGCGACGTGGCATGCCCTGCGAACGCTTCGGCGCCTGCGTTTCCACGCGTTCTTGAGTCTCGCGCTCTTTGGCGCAGGCCTCGCAGGCGTCGTGTGGGCGGTGCTCATGACGGCAGACGCTGATTGGTACCTCTTTCTCGGCGCCGCCGTCTCGTTTGCCTTCTCGTTGATTGTGATCATCAGCTACGCCGAGAGCAAGGCCGCGCGCGGCCACCCGAACCCTCTCATTCTCAGCAAGAGCTGTGTCGATCTACTGCTCGCTGTGCTCTACATGTTCGAGTACGCGGCGACGCAGTACGCGCATCCGCCGATCGCGCTGCCCGTGCGGATCGCGGCCGTGACGCAGGCGCTGCTTGTGTGCGGCGAGTTTTGGTTCTTCGCCATGCCCATCGATATGGTGCAGTCCATCACGAACCCGTTCACGTCGTACGCGCACAACATCCGCGTCTACTGGTTTTATTCCGTCTTGAGTGGTGCTGTCTGCGGCCTCGCGCTCTGGATCTTGGACAGGTCGGCAACGGAAGAGAAGGAGGACGCATCTGTCGGCAGGTTTTTCTGGTTCCACGAAAACACGGACCGTCCGGGCTTTTGGTGGCACCACTGGCTCTCGTACCACCTCTGGGTGCTTGGATACCTCGTGTTTGCGACGGTCTCGGTCATCTACATCAAGCGGCGGCTCAAGCGCGGCCTTGAAGAGACCTTTGACGTCAGGCGTCGCGTGCTCTCGAGTGGACTGCTCACATGCTGGATCTACATCACGTGGTCGCTCGTCGTGCTGGCGTTGTTTGTCGTCACCAATATGCCACAAGTCCAGGAAGCTCTTGAGCAAGAGCTCTTTGAAGACCTGGTGAATCTCAGCGCGTTCTTACATGCGGCACGTGGCGGGCTCAATATTCTCGTATGGCTCGTGATCAATAGCTCGAGTCTCCACGCCGTGTGTCTCCGTCCCGTGGCGCGGTCGCACCGGTCCGGAGTCAGTGTTTCGACCAGCTCATCACAGTCGTATCCCCATCCGCCAGCTTTCCTAGAAGGGCTTCAGGACGACCAAGATACAGACGACGAAGAAGAGGCGCTCCTCAACAAGCCCGAACTCAACACGTCGCTCCGTCGCCAGATGATCCAAATGGCGACGACGGGCATCATCGAGTCAGTCGAGCACTACCACCGGCTCCACCGTCGCGTCGCGTCCAACCAGACGTTCCATCTCGACTGGCAGCGGTCGCCGCAACGTACACGCAGTGCCATGCCGCGGCAATTGAGTGTCTCGACCTTATCCCTCAGTAACGTCGTCGCGAACGCGACGATCCGCGTGGTCGAGGCCGATGGCGAAGGCGATGACGGCACCACCAACGGACTCTCCTCGATTCTCCCACTTCGCATGCGCGAGATGCAGTTCTACGATTTCCAGCCGCGTGTATTTGCATCGATCCGCCAGATCCACGGCATCCAGGACATCGAGTACATGCACGCGTTCCGCCACACAATGAACGAGCGCATGAGCGAAGGCCGCAGCGGCGCGTTCGTGTTTACAACCAGCGACCGCAAGTACATTGTCAAGAGCACGACCGCGCCTGAGAAGAACGTGCTGCTCGGGCTGCTGCCGTCGTACGTGCGGTACCTCAAGTGGAACCCGCAGTCTCTGCTCCCGAAATTCTTTGGCTTCCACGCCATGAAGATGTACGGCCAAGTCTTCTACTTTGTGGTCATGGGCAACGTGCTCAACACGAACGAAGTGATCCACCGCCGGTACGACATCAAAGGCTCGTGGGTCGATCGCAATGCGCCTGCGTGTGTGCTTGGTGAGCGGTACCGCTGCTCCAAGTGCAATCGCTTCTTTGCGTTTGGCGTGACCTCGGGGCCACGGTCTACACCGTGTGAACCGATCGGCTCGGAGCATTACCCAGACATTACGCTGCGCGACAACGACCTCAAAAAGCGCATCAAGCTTGAGTCGGACACGGCGCTGCAGCTCGTCAAGCAGCTCACAAGGGACAGCAATTTTCTGGCGAGCATGGGGATTATGGACTATAGCCTCTTGGTCGGGACCCACTACTCGCATTTCACGATCACCTCCGAGAAAGCGAAACGTCGGCGTGATCTCCAAAAGGAACCAAGCGAGATGCAAGCGCTGGGAGAACCACGCAGTCCGCAAGATGACGAAGGCAAGTCGTTGCCAAGCGTGCAAAAGCGGTCACCTCGAGACGTTGGTGCTGAGTCTGACGACTCGAATGAACGGCTCACACCTACTGGCGACAAAATAGAAGCCAGTGGGTACGTCCACAACCTGTGCGATGAAGAAAAAGACGACACCGATGGTGGTACAGGTCTCAAGCACGACGTGGCCGCTGAGGCGTCGGCCACAACAGCCAGTGCTAGTGCTGAGATCGCGAGTGAGTCACGACGCAATCAACATCGCTACCAGGCCCATCAAGTCTCGGGACCGAGCACGTACTACTTTGGGCTAGTGGACATCCTCCAAAAGTGGACACTTTCCAAGAAAGCCGAGCGCGCCTACAAGGTCCACGTGCTGCGCAAGGCACGGCGCGGAGTCTCGGCCGTCCACCCCACGGCGTATGCCGTACGATTCCAGCAGAAAATGCATCAACTCTTCATGACGACCCCCTCACACCTGCTTCACCAGTCACAGTCAGTCCTCGACGGTGCACCGCGCGCACCGCTACTTCCGCACGATGACGATGAAGAAGAAGACGTCGGTACCCCAGGGGCTCCGCGTGTTTAACGCGACACAGACGGACTGACGCCAGGCAAATAGGGGGAGGCGTGAGTATCATGCCTGGTAATACAGTACGACCAGCTTGATGAGACTCTGGGTGTGTCGGAGTGTGACAGGCTGCCAAAAATACTGTCTTTGTAGAACCACGCAAACAAACCTCAAGGCTCCGCATTCGAGTGCTCGTGGAGTCTGCAATGTTGCCGCCTCTGAACCAGATCGCTTCATCAGCACTGGGGCCTTCACAAGATGCCGTCCAGCGCCCCACGGCACCACCAGTATCCGTTTCATCTCCCTTCCGGTGGGTCAATGCAGCGCGTCGCGTGTCGGCCGCCAAGCCTCCGTCCGCCATGTCACCAGCGCTATTCTCGTCGCCACGACGAGCAACCTCTTATCGCCCCGCTGTTTCGCCATTGGCGACTGCGTGCGAGCCGCAACCACTGATGCCAGGTGTCATGACCACGATTGAGACCATGAGCCGCATCCCGCGCGAGTTCTTCGTCGTCGAGACGAGCGCCGTGCTGCCGCAGACGCAGTACCCGCCCTCGCAATACCAGTCGACTTTCGTGGGCGCCGGCGCGTGGGAGACGGTCGTGTTCCCTGCCCTCGTACCCCACACGCGGCAGCAAGTACTGTGTCTCCGGCACGCGCTCGAAACGATGCGAGGCCGCGTGGAAGCAGAGGCAAGAGGAGGAGCGACCGCGACAGCGACCGTGCCCACGCTAGCACTCGAATACACGGAGAAAGAGTGGGCACTCCACTCGGTCTGCTTTCACGAACTCGCGCGGCAGATCAAGTTCATCTGTCGCGAGCAGAGCGAGCTGCTCTTTGAGATCCAGTCGGCGTACGATGCGTCCATCACACGGCTTGCTTCCCTCGTGCGGCAGCTGCAGCAGCAGCACGAGGCCGACCAGAAGCTGGCCGCGCGTCTGCGTGAGGACCAGCGAGTGGCAGAGCAAGAGACGGAGCAGAGACGGCAGCAAGCGAAGGACGACAGTGACAACAATGCGAACACCCGTGGCAACGTGTGTCAGTGCGGACGCAGTGACCGCAGGGGTGCGATCGAGCGGTGGAGGCGGCGACCGAAGAAAACGTACGGCCGGGACGATCGCTATGAAGATGAGGAGGAGGACAGCCACAACGATGAAGATGACGAAGACGAGGACGACGCTGCGTGGCGAGCGTTCCAGCGGCGACGACGGCTGCGCATGAGGCAGTTTGGCAACGACGACGACAGCGACAGTGACGAGTCGGACTTCGGCGACGGCGCGGGCGGTCTCGTGCGGCGCGCGTCGGAGGTGGAGGAAAACACGGCGGCTATGCGCGTTCAACAGGCGTTCCTCAAGTACCAGCAGCGTAAGGACGCGCATCGCACGCTGCAGCGGCAAGAGAAGCGCGACGCGGCGTTGGATATCCAGCGGTCGTATCGCGGGTACCGCGAACGCAAGCGCGCGCTCCACCACCGCGCAGTCGTGGCGATGATTCTCAAGCGACGCAAGCAAGTCGCGGCCGTCCAGCTGCTGCAGATGAACGTCCGCGCATACTTGATTAAGATGCGCCGCGAGGGGAAGCATGGGCGGAGCTTCCCCAGTGAGACTGCCCGCGCGTCGGCGGTGGAAGCTCAGCGATCGGTGGCAGAAGACGTAGCCATGACGACCAACCCAGTGCCAATCACGATTCCGGAAGAGGATACCGATGACACGGTTCAGGACGAAGCCGAGTTGGTGAGCAGCAAGGACCATGCAGACCAAACACTGGCACCGGAAGGGGAGACCGACCGCTTCGCGCAGCTGTTGAACAGCATGAGTGACCTGGCGGCGGCCTTTTCGTTTCTCCACTCGCGCCGCCGCAACGCCAAGAGGATCAAAAGCACCGTTGAGACGGCCAGTACCAAGATGGAAGCGGAGCCGGTGGCAGTGCCTTTAGAAGTGACTGAGAAGAGAGTCTCAGATCCGTTGGATTGCTCACAAGCCACGACCATGCCCTTGCCTTCCGAGTCGCAGGCGACAGAGGCAGACGATTCCGCAGCCGAGCGAGAGCTTTTGAACGCGACGATCCGCCGCGCTGAGCATCTCATGCATTCGTTCCGGTCAGTCATTCACGATGTACGAAGAGATGACCCCTCTGTTAGTAGTGGTCTCACAAAAGCGACGTCCACGACCTCGCTCTTGACAAGTGAGAGTGAGGCCAGTGGAACAAACCTCCCGCCAAAGGACACCGCCACCGTCTTGTTCCTTGATGACGACGGTGAAGCTTGGACGGGCTTCTCATCGAGGAACAAGCTGTCACCCTCGCCCTCGCCTCGGCAAGACGCCAAGGGCGATGCCACCAACGACGGCGAGTCACTGTTGATCGACGACGAAGAGGACGACAGCGACGCCACGCACTTGGACGACGTGCTATGGCAGGCGTCGGTGTACACGCCACACTCCAGCAAGGAGCGGCACGATGAAGCGTCAGCGCGGCAGTTGCTGCTGCGCGAGCTGCTGGCGTCGCGCGACCAGCAAAAGAGCCACGCGGCGCTCAAGCAGTTTATCGTCGATATCTACGACACGATCGTGGGGCGGTTGAGTGAGCTGCCGCGCGAGCGACTGCAGAAACTGGTCCAGGTCCACGCGAGCCTCGCGCTGTCCTTGGCCGACGGGCAGCGGTTGCTGCGCCGCCGTCGTGGCTCCACGACTCCCACGACCACTTGCGCTAGTGACTATGAGCCGATGCGTGCGTTTGTGGGTGAGCTCGACGTGAAGACGCTCATCCACGACCACTTCCAGTGCCAAGTGGGACTCAGACACCTCGTCGACGCGTCGGTGCAGCGCGTCGAGACTGACTTGCGTCGCTTCCTACCCGTCGATCCAGACGTCCAGCGGTTCTACGAGTACCTCACGCGCAAGCGCTCGCTCGCCGACCTCGTCTTTTTCTGTCTCTGTCGGTTCTTTGCGCGAGACGCCTCACGCAGCAGCAGCAGCAGTCGCCAACCAGTGTTCCACAGCGCGACGCTGCGGGAGCTCGTGGACGTGAATAGTGCGATGGCTATCGCAGCGCGACTGTTCCACGCCTGTGGCGACGACGCGTCCATGGCGGAGACGGACGCCTTTGTGATCGAGCCGAACAACGAGATCTACACGCG
>JAADXL010000825.1:0-16239 GCA_023337755.1 Pythium aristosporum | reverse complement strand
ACTGACGGCCGCTGTGGGCACAGAACGCCGCGAGGTTTTCCGCCACCAGTCGCTCGTTGCCTTGAAGTTTCTCAAACGAATCGCCCTGGACAATGTACGCGAAATGGCGTTGCGCCGCAAACGCATTGATCGTTCGCCACGCGTCGTCACTGATCTTGACGCGCTTGACCAGCGGCGCCGGCCCCACGTGGAAATAGTTCTCGAGCGCCACGTCAATGGAGCGCTGAATGGCAGCAGACCCGCCGTACAGTGGAACCTCGCCGGGCGTTATCGTTAGGAGATCGTACACGAGGCACAGCGCCGCGCCGCTCGCGACGGGCTCGGCCTCGTACACGCAGTCGTCGTAGAACGCGGCGTAGGTGACGCAGTACTCGTTCGAGCGATCGCTCGGCTGCCACGTACTGGAGGCCAACTTGGCTTGCTTGTCGTCCGTGGTGTGGCGATGGTGGAGGTTGGCGTAGAGTTCAACCACGAGATCGCCGCCGACAAACGCCCCTGGCAACACGACCACAAGCGTTCCGAATACACCGGCGCGTTTCGTGCCTCGCCGTCGGGCCACATCGAGCTTTCCGCGGGATCCCACAAGCACCATCTTGCTCAGCGACGTCTCGACCACGGCGGCCGGTGCGATGCCCAGCGTCTTGCGCCTCAAATTCACACACTCGCCGAGGAACTCGTGCCACAACGGATTGCGTGTCTCCAGCGCCGCGCCGTCGACTTCCCACGCTGCAGCGTCTTCACAACCGCTGTCAGTGGCTGCAGCCCACGCCTTGATCTTCTGCGCATCGTCGTTTCGCAGCGGCAGCATCAGTTCGTCTTGGCCGTCGCCTCGGAACGCGAGCGCCGGCAGCGGAAACTGCGCGCGGACGCCCGACGCAAACGTCGTGCCCACGAGGGAGAGATTGTCCAGCGCACTGGCCGCACGCTGTAGCTTCTCATCGTACGTGGAAGGGGTCGTTACCGCCACAGCAGACGCACTGGCCCTGCGCTTGGCGCCGCGCGAGATGCTCCTCATTCGCACTGTTGATCTCTTCCGGCAATCTTGACATCGCAAATAAGAAATCAGCGCTGGGTTCAATTCGGATCTAAGCCGAAAGGCAATGTATTTCGTACTTAATCGAGAAGCTCCCTTCAACTTCAACAAACGAAAAGATCCACATCTCATTCCTGCCACACCATAGATGTCGCTATGGATATGGCGGAGCGATTCCCGCTGCCTGGGGTCGCGTTCACACCCGACAACGAAGAAGTGCTGCTTCCTCTGCGGGATGGCGAGTCTCAGATCGTGAGGACCCGTGGCATAGTCGCACAGCAGACGACACCGACGCCGTTGTGGACTGGACGGTGACGCGCTAGTGGATCGCAGTCCGTGGCGGTGGAGCTTCTCGACGGCTACGTGGTGGGTATGCGCGCGCCCGTGGGCGTCGCGCCGATCGCCGCCAGCGCTCCACAGCTGTCCCTTGCCGCCGTGCGGTTCGTAGGACTCCAAGAATCGTCTGGGCTGGCACAACGATTCCACACGCGGTTTGACCAGTACGACGGCGACGTGAGGAGCGCTGAGGCGACGCTCCAAGAGATCATGCATGGCCCCGAAAGCAGCGCAAGTGGTGGTGGTGGTGGATGCCAAAACTCTATTCATAAATACTCACAGGGAGTTTGTTATTCGTATTGTATAATCTAATTGGGCGAAGCCCCATCATATTCACTGGGGAGTGAGGGGTAGGTTTAGCATGGGGGTGCATTTTAGAGAATCTTTTTTTAATGGCACTCTCACTTATAATATCAGTAGAAGAGTGAGATCTTCTCATTAATGGCATCGTGTCCGTATCTGGAGGAAATATGGGAAAGGCCATAAGCGTGCACCAAAATTCACTTCCTTTAGTGCATATTGATCCATGGTCATCTAGTGAGTTTATAGTTCTACAGCCTTCTGATAGTGTGTTTATTGCATCGATTTGTTCTTCGCGGGAGGGAGTTTTGTGCACTATGAGACACGTACTGCTCAGGGGCCCCTCCTCTAAAGTACGAGCCAGATTCTTCCTCTAAAGTACGATCGTGAATGCTCCGGGCTCCTTCCTCTAAAGTACGATTGTCAGTGTATGCTCCGGGCCCCTTCCTCTAAAGTACGATTGTTAGTGACGGCAATGGTATTACAGGGACGGTCACATGTTTCGGCCGGGATGTGTGTTGCTTTCCGAACCGGCATTCGATTACTGAAAATCGTCTTTTGTTTGGTAACGTTTTCGCAAAAAAAATTTTTTTTGGGAACGATTTTGCAAAAGCGCGTCGCGTTGGTGAATAGTTCTGCAAAAAGTACTAAATCGTCAATCCTGGTAGACCTACTTCCGTGGTCAAGTATTGCAAATCGCGGTATTTACTCCAAATGGAAATGTACCGAACTTTTGGTCTGCGGATCTGTAGCTCTTGTGGGGCATCTGTCGGGAATTGAAAAGGCAATGCTTAAAATGAGAGGACTGTTAATTTAGTAGAGCATATACTTGAGATGAAAAGATTCGCAAACCTGCTCCGTTAATCCTAAAGACGTTCGTTCTCCATGCAAGCTAGTGCTTGCATCTCGACCACCAGCTTTCGCGTGTTTGCTCGTTGTTGAGCGTCCAATTTCTCCAGGCGTGACCACTCTTCGTGTCTAACCTCTCACTTTGTCCGTTGGAGCTGGGTTTTGATAGGCTTGAGAGCTTGCGTGAGTAACACGTCATGTCGATTGCGAACGCGTGATAGGCCTACGTATGGAAATGTCGACGTCGGAATCGCGACAGGGTTAAAGACGAGCTTTGGACAAGTAAGTCCCTGCACCTTGTGTATCGTCATGGCAAAAGCCATGCGAAGAGGTAATCCTGTGCGCGTGGTTCTTACGTGCTTGCTGGATGACACCCACGACACAGCTTGGGGAGGTACAGGGACGATGTTGAACTTCTGGGCATAAAAGGAAGGTCCGAGGTACTTGTCTTGTACTTCAACGAGAACCACAGGAAGGGTCGATGTTGAAGCATAGATGAAGTCACGGACGATTGCTTTTGTTCCGTTGCAAAGTCCGGCACCTTGAGCGAGGTTATTTGTGAGCGTGACCGGTACACCAACAGCCAACTCCAGAGTGCGAGGAAGACCTCGATCTCGCGTCGCACTTGGCTCTTGTGCGGCACTAAGTGCCGTACTGACAGACTGCTCGTCCAACGGTTGACAAACATCACCCCTCGGAGATTTGCCATGATGCTGTGTGTGGCCGTGATGCGGTGTATATTGCCGGAGTACTGCTTGAGGCAATTTTCATTTGCTGAGTCGACATCAATGTTTCGGTAGGAGATGTGTGTCGCAGATGCTGACCATATTGGCATGCTGTCTGGTGCAAAGTGTCGTGTGTTGAAGAGCTTCATGTCTTCGTCGGTTTCGTCCATATGTCTCAGTCGCTTTAGCGCGGCATACCAAATAGGGTCTTCTGCTCCTCGCTTCTGTGATTTCAGAGTGTGAACGTTCTCAATTGAAGCCCACAGTTGGCGTCCTTGAATTTGAGAGGTGCTTGTCAGTCGGTCGAGCGGCGTTGCCAATGACGCTGGCAATACCGATGGAAGCTGGCCCATATCTCCGGCGAGTATCACATCTCGACCACCAAACGCAAGGTGTCGGTGGTCGGGCCAGATTTCACGCATTCGTTGATCCATCCAATGAAGCATGGCGCACGAAATCACGCTGTACTCATCGACGACAACAAGTTGCACGTCCTTGTACTTGTCTTGTAGAGATCGAAGCGTTTTGAGACTAGCTTTACTGCCTTCGAGGGATCTGTACGGTCTGTTGAAGCCTGCACAGCTTGCTCCGAAACCGAGTGCAGAACAAATGGTCGTGCCCTTGATGTTGAAAGCTGCCGTTCCGTGATGCGCCATCAGCAGCACGCGCTTTGAGCTCCGTACACTTGTGTGTAAGTCGCCCCACACCTTATGCACGTCTTTGACGATGTGCCGAATCAGCCAACTCTTCCCCGCACCTCCTTCCCCATTTAGAACCATGTACATCGGCTCGCACGGAGAGCCAAGACTCATTGCTCGACGTCGTTTCCGCGTTTGGTTCATACACGCTGCGAACGGGATCCATTGTTCGTCGGACATGTTGGCATCCTCGCATCCAATGGGATAGACGTATGTTTTTCGTTGCGTGCCATCACTGTGATGTGAGGTTTTTCGTTCCAGCATGAACGGCTTTACAACCGAAGAGATGAAATTGCTTGCTCGGTCATACTCTGCATCGTCCTGCTTTTGCGATGACGACTGGGTCTGTTCGCACCCTTGTTCACCTTCTACTGGTTGCGGCAACGGGTTAGTAGTGACGAATGTCCATTCCGTTCCCCCCAGCGCTCCGATTGTTGCAGTCGCCGACCTCTCTTCGTTGATATCCAGTTGACGTTGACGCTCAAGTTCATCGAGCATCGCATCGCTCTTCTGGAAGGCGGCAAATTGTTCCACACATTCATTGTCTTCCACTGGCAATTCATGAAGACTTCTCCATGACATGTTCAAGAAGAGTTCGGAGAAGCAGAAATCTGGATCAGTGTCATCGCGGGGACTTGACCACAGCTTGAGGATTCTGTCTCTCTTTGATATAACCTCCACCATCTTGACGAGGCCATCGCTTCAGACGCTGTGATGCAGATGGTTTTTCATCACAGGCTTCGTAGTGCTCGCAAAAGTGACGATACGTCATTTTGCTGAACCGCTCGTCATCCGGTCGCGCGGCATACGCTTTCTCTGAGATCTCGAGGCGTGGTGTGAATGAGTCGCAATCGTTCGCTGCCTGTGTTTCCGTTTCATGTAAACACGTGGCCATGTCGACTCGGTAGTATCGACGATTGTGGCGCAGTGTTTTAACTTTGAACACTCCTCGACTTCTTCCATACATTGGAAGACTTCTTTGCAGAATCCAGAGGGCTTCTTGTACACTGACTTCCCTTGTCGATATAGATGCATTTGCAACACGTCGAAGTGCTGACAAGTGGGTGCATGCCGGATGTTTTTGAAGCGCAACGGCAATTGCGTTTCGAAACTTCACAGTGTCTGGTTCGGCTTTGCTCACGTACGCCGCCGTGTACTCCGCAGCTCCATACGCATTTCCAACAAGCTTGAGATCCATGTTTGCTCGCCACAGCTGTAAGATTTGCGCATTGTAGCCGTTGGTGTACGGGTCGTCTCGCTTGCACTGCACGTCGATGTTTTCTCCACCGTCCGGCGCGTACTCAATAGTAATTTCTGTACACTGTTGCAAGTGCTTCGGGAAGGAGAATCTGCATTTTCCTGTCTTCACTCGACAACTTGAGCCTTCGAAGCACAAGTGCTGTTGAACACGAGCAATCACCCTAGAGAGATCGCACAACGTAGCTTGAGCATCGTATTGAGACGGTGCTCGCTTGGCCAGAATATCGACATCCGGATTTTCTGAGCGATCTGTACACACGATACAATCGCAGCACTGAGATTGACGAAACGTTTGCGCAGAAATGTGCCTATCCACGAAGTCGGCCAACGATGCACGACCCAACTCCGTCTTGCTATCACTTCGGACATCAGGTGCGTTTTCAATCCAGAGCAAACCGTGAATTTGTGGAGAGCCACGACGCTGAAATTCGACACGCCAGAAATAGCCGATGATCTTCCCCAGTGGCTGGGATTTCCCTCGTAGAATGTGGTCGAAGAAAGCTTTGAATCTGCGGTAAAAGTGACGGCTTGCTATGTCAGGGTTTTCGTTCAGGAGCCGTCGTCGAACATCTGATGGGAGCTGTGCCGCTTGAGCTAACGTCAGCGAGGGATCACAGGCTCTGAAGAAGTCTGGCCATATTGTATCCGCCGCGCTGAGAGTAAAAAAGAATGTTGGGTACGGGTCCTTGAGCACCCGATTTCCAACCAGTCCCATCAATTCATCGCGGACATCTTGCCAGTAGAGGCCACTCCCTCTAACACTTCGAAAGTAAGGTTTGAGTTCCTTCAAAAGAGCTCGAGCGCGACTTGCGAAATCGTCGTCACCAGATGAGTCTTCTTGTTCATGAGAATCACTTCGACGCTCGACCACACGTCGCGTAAGCCCATCGATTTGACGGTGCTGGATCAAGTTGAGGCAAAAAAACTTGAAGTTGGGATGCATGACGAATCGTCGGTCATGCCACCGCATCAAATGAGCGCAGTAATCTGCCAAATCGTACGTGTGAGATCGTTTCTCAAAAGTCGTCGCGTGAAAACCACCTCGCCCGTCAACGAATAGCGTCGGAAAGCACGACTGCATGAGCGTGTTTGTAGTGTATTCGTTGATCACATTGGTCGGTGGATCAATGTGGACATCACCTGGAAGCCCATGCTTTTGGCGAATAGCGTCGAGAATCTGGTCGCTTTCAGTATGCTTCACCCCTCCCGTTTCAAGTTCAAAAGACTCGCTCAGATCGCCATCAGCGAACAGTTCATCACCACTGTCGTTGACGTTCCCACGACTTGATACACCTTCTTGTTCAACCAGCAACGTAGGTACGTCTTCTGCGCCCTCCTTCAAGGCATCAAGCTGGGAATCTGAGATAGAAACGTTCTTGTACAGTGGATTGTGAGCAAGAAGCCACACTAATGCAGCTCGTACGAGGTGCGGTCGAACGGTGAAGACACCAGTTGTCGCCTCGGAGCCGCGCGTGTGAAGCCGAACCAGGCCCGCCGTTGTAAATGAGCGTGGTAGAGTGAGCGCAATGTTGCACGCATCGTTCCAGTAGCTAATAGCATGACCCTTCGTGCACTCTTGTCCGGATCCTTGAATCTTGTAGCAAGATGTGAATGCAACGCCGAGGCCAATCAATCGCGCTTCGATTCTATTCAGTGCAGCAAGTTCGGGCGGTATACTTCCAATCATGAAGCCGCTGGCTAAAGAGTACTTGGGGACTTGGCCTTTCCGAAGCGATTGGTCGCAACGATCACAAATCGCAACCCGCTCTCCACCGTTGGCATCTTCACTGGCGATAGCAACTTGATAAATGCCGTGCGGTGCTTCTTCAGCGTACTGACAACGGAGAGGAGAAAAGTACTCGTCACCATAGTTCAAATGACGCCATCGTGAACTCGTTGGAGGATTCATTGTACCACAAGCCCCGCAAATAACACTGAGCGGTTGGTCGATCGCGTCGAAGAATGCGTTGCGGTCGTTGTCAACCAGCGACGCTCGATCTGCACACTCCGTGCGGGTCGCACGCTTCGGCAACTGCGATTCTTGATTTGCTTCGTTTCGCTGAATCGTCTCCATCACGCGATTCTTCCGCTGCTGTGCCGCGCGTTCTTCAAGTGCACTTGCCTGGCAATACGGGCATCTCGCGTCAACCATCGCACTCTCGGTCCGGCTAGCTTGCGTCAGGCAGTCAGTGTGGAAACGGTGACCACATCGCGTCGTAGTGAGCGAGTCGCCTGCCACGCACGCCTCCAAGCAGACCGAGCAAAAATGACCTGGATCTTGACTTCGAACCTTATCACGATGACGCCGATTGCGCTCTTTACGCAGTTGCTTGGCGTGCGAGACTGGATCAGCTCGTCTCGACTTGGTGCGCTGGCACCGGCCGGGCACGGCACGATGCGTCTTCAAAATGTACTTGTTCGCACATTCTTGGCCGCAGTCGTCACACGACACTTTCTTGTTGCTCGACATGTCTTCCAAAACAACACTGACGCCCAAAACCACACAGTCAAACACGTCCACGACTATGAGAACTGGCGCCAAGATATTTGCGCGTCTTGTCTCACAAAAACGGGACAATCACCGACATTCATTCACGGGCTGGGGGCAGGGGGGATGGGGCGTGCCAAATAGTGTGGAACACACTTATTAGGCGAGCCCAACCACCAGCGCAGCAGCGGTGGTTCCTAGTACTTGAGTATTCATAGTATATCAGAAAAGCAAAACTGGCGGGAACTTGGCCACGGCAATATTGGAAGACCAACGCGATATCCGCGATGAAGCGCAAGGCGGGGACCCTCGTGTACGACGCCAAGCTGCAGCGCGTGGCGCGTGCGCTCGAGAACGTCACGCGCGTCGGCGCCGCGTTTGCGAGCGGTTCCCGCTGCCAGGACTCGCGTTTAAGGGCGACAAGGAAGAGCTACATCTGCCGCTCGGGGAAAGCGGCACGGAAACAATCAAGGCGCGAGCAACCGCGTCGCAGCAGCAGCCACTTTGTGGAGACGATGGAAAAGGCAGTCGGTCTACAGCGGCGTGGGAGATGGATGGCGCGTCGCTTGAGCTGCGGAACCCGCGGTGGCGCGCGTTTCTCCACGAGCAGTTCGATGCCATGCGCACGACACTGGGCATCGCGCCGACCGCTGTTCTGAGGACACCGTTGAGGAAGACGGTATTGTTGGAGACTGGCGCGCGGCTCAGTCTCAAGCGGCAACCGCAAGAACAAGGGAAAGTCAACGGCGTGTTTGGAAGCTTCGTGGTCACGTTGCCCAGCGAGTTCGAAGGCGGTGACATCAAGATTCGGCAACGCAGTCGTCCGCAACAGCAGCAAGCAGATCGCGAAGAGACCAAGGACGACGGAGGCGGCTCACCAACGGACGAAGAGACAACCACATGGAGATCAGGCGCGCGCGAACACGCCTACGACATCACGTACACGGCGTTGTACGATCACTGTGACTACAAGGCCGAACCCGTGGCGAGTGGCGCAGCGCTGTATCTCGTGTACGATCTCGTGACAACGACGCTGAGCGAGGTCCCGTTAGTTGCAGGGCCAAAGGTAGTGCAGGAAGCGGTGGAATGCGTCCTCAGCGACTACTTTGACGTCATGTCGGCACCACTGGCCAAGCGACTCAGGATCAGTGACGACGCATCGCGGGCAATCAATGATTTTGCTGTCGATCTCCATCAGCAAGTCGGACTACTACTACTACTACTCACGGGAACCCAATGCCCGCGCGTTGGTTGTGCTACCGATCCACGTTGCACAGAAGCAGTTGGCGAATATGCCCATTGAAGAGGCTGTCACAATACTGCGCGGCTTGCTGCCCGAATCCCGTGATGAAGCTATGCAATACGCGCGCTCAATCATCCATTACCGTTTCAACAGGATCCTCGATCATCGCTACTCGAGATCTTGGAAAGACTTCGTCAACGTTCTCGTCGAGATCAACGATCGTCTGCTCTTCGACCAATTGCTGCTCGCCATCGACTTTGACAGCGGCGATCATCACGAATTGCTGCGCGACGCATATCTGCACTTTGGCTGGGATGCCTGCTTGGACACGATGGTTAGGCGTGTTCTCGCCACTTCAAGCTTGTCCAGCCGTGTCCACTATGTCGTGTCCGTCGTCTATGAAGACTTGGAGGCCGCCCGTATCACGCCACTGCTCGACGCCCTCCTGTCTCTCTATCCGTGGACAGATGTCCGTTTCCCACATGTCTTCCCACGCCCATGGCATGATGGCTCAGATCCGAAGTGCGCCGTTCGCCGGCATTCGCCTCTTAACGCACTGCCGCAAGTGCAGTGAGCTTCAGTCGTTTCTGTCGTCGACAGCAACCGAGACAACTGTCCGGTACACAGGCTCGGCCCAGCGTGAGCACATTGAGGTGGTGCTTCAAAGCGCGACAGAACATTGCAAGACCCTGGCCACTGTGAAGATCGAGCCGGCAAGTGCCGCTGCCGTGCGGCTCACGAAAGGATGGCAAGCTCAGCATAAGAGCCCCCTTAGTGAAGCACAAGGCACGTTAAGCTTTTTGGACTGGTGGCTCGCCCGAGGGAGGAGAATCACATCTCACGGGCCGTGAGGAAGCCGACGAAATCTGAAATAAGGTGAGTTGACGGTGTCCATTCCTATTATTTAGGATAACGTTTCCAAAGATTTTACAATTGCAAGTACCCACAAAGGGTTACCGATCATGCGTAACCCTTTATCCCGCCAACTACTAGAAATGGGCGGCGGGAAGCGCAAGCGCTTCGACGAGAAGCTCACGGACGCCACGCGCGCGCTCAAGTACCTCGACTCAGCGCACGCCACCGACGGCGATGAGCTCACGAGCGGCGCGTTGGAATTGGTCCCTTTCCCGGGCGTGCGGCTGCGCGGCGAGGCCACCGATCTGCCGCTCCCGCTAACGCCTGACGCCGCGAACGCCATCGTCCAGAAGGCCACAGCCAGCAAGAAGACGGACGAACCGAGATGGGAGATCCAGAGCCAAGATGTGGAGGTTCTCAACCCTCGGTGGCGCGCGTTCGTGAATAAGATCGCGGGTGATGTGTGTGAGCCGCTGGGCATCTCCGAGGCGGCCCGCGTCCACGCGACGCTGAGCAAGCTGGTTCTCGTCCGACCGGGCGGGCGGCTTCCTGTGGACCGAGAGGAAGAGCGAGTGCAGCGTGTCGTGTTTGGCACACTGGTGGTCGTTCTGCCTGGTGCGTTCACGGGCGGCGCGACCTCCGTTCGTCGGGATGGCGAGCCCGTCAGGCCGCCGCTGCAGTGGCAGCCCGGCCACGCTGACCGCCCAGTCTACGACGTCACGTACGCCGCCTTCTACAACAATAGCACAGTGATCGAGACGCTGCCCATCACGAGCGGAGAGGCGCTGTGTCTCGTGTACGATCTCGTGACCACGACGATCCACGAAGTGCCGCGCGCGGCGAGTCTGCCGGTGCTCCATCAAGCGCTCGAGGCGTCGCTCACGCAGTTTTTCGAGCTGCTTCCGTCCCACAAGCGATTCAAGCTCAGTGACGACGCGTGGCGCACGATCAACGAGTTTGCCGTGGACCGCCGCTTTGTGTACCCCGTCACGGGCGACTCGTTCGAGTCGCTACAGGGCGATGACCAGCGCATCGCGGAACGGCTAGCGGCGTTCTGCGAGCACAGCAACAGACAGTACGTAATGTACCTCGCCGCGCTGAGCTGTACGCGGCAGTCGTATACGAGAGACGACAGCATCCTCGACCCCACGTGTGCCGTCGCACTGCATCCCCCATGGTTCAAGCACGGCGAGGCCAGAGAGCTGCCGTTCCCAGTCATGATCGTCAAGCACCGCGTCGAACTCGCCCCTGCGGGATTCCTAGAGGCTCTGCCGTACCAAGAACAAGACGACTCGGACGACGGCTCGTCGTCATCCAGAGGCAGTTTCTCCAGCCGCAGCCGAGACGACCGCGGCAGCAGCAACTGGAGGATGCAGCACCACAACGGCCACGCGCTCGTTGTGCAGCCAGCGACACTGGAACACGCGCTGTGGGCCAAAGCACCCATCCCGGATGCCATCGAGAAGCTACGGGAGCTCGTGGCAGCGTCCCCTGAGGAAGCAGTCCGATTTGCGCGACGCTTGCTTTCGAGCCAGCACCTCCACCGTTGGACCAATATGAGCGACACGTTTAAGCAACTGCTGGACATCGCCGTGGCACTCGATGCCGCTCCGCTCTTCCATGACATGCTACGCACCGTCGCGAAGTTCGAGTTCGAAGACCACGCGGTGTCGCGTGGCGTGCGGCACTTTGGCTGGGATTCCTGTGTGGCGACGATCGAGCACATTCTCCAGACCCACCCGTTATTCGACAGCCGCGTGAATTTCGTCTGCTCGGTGCTCCACGACTGCACCAACGTGGACCACATCGATCGCCTCGTCCTCAAGCTTGCCAAGCGGGTGCCGTGGATAGGCTACCGAGCAAATGAATACGCAGACCATGCGTATCACGCCTATTACAAGTCAACTAACCCGACAGTTGACCAGTTGACCCGCCTGCTCGCGCTCGCCCATGGGTCGTCACCCGCGACGCTGCTCAAGCTCATCGGCCAACCGAACGCAGGGAACATGACGGTCCACCTCGTCATCCCATCGCTGGTGCGATTCACAGAGGCGCTCGCCACCGCGGATCGTGCGCCGCTAATTCCGCTGCTGCGTTCGGTTCGCGCCACGATCGAGGCGTCCCTCCCCGTGCTACGCAACGCTCACTATGCACAGAATATCATTTCCGAGTACCATTGCGTCAAGTGCCAAGAGCTCCGATACTTTCTCGCGTCGACCGAAGTGGAAATCTCCCTGAAGGTCACGAGCAAGACCCAGCTCAAGCACATCGAGACGGTCATCAAACGCAAGGTGAACAACGACGGACCCGTCACGGTCTCGTCTCCAGACCCGAACACAGTGCAGCTCACGAAGCTGGTGCTCGGGAACGTCTTCTCGGAGACTGCCGAGCAGGCCATCGCGTCATTGCAGGCGCTGATCCCATGACTACACGATTCTCTCAGATCGTATATCAAATATGAGGATGTGGGCTGTAGCTCTTCGTCTCTGGAATTTTATATTGCCCGTTGATTGGCATTGACAAGCGATCCAGACAAGCGCGAACGATGGAAGACCGCGTCGCCAAGCTCGAGGCCGTGGCGCACGCGCTCGAGAACCTCACGCGCGAGGGCGACAGCTTTGCGACCGGCACGTTCTCGCGATTCCCTCCGCCGGGGCTGCGGCTCAAAGGCGAGAAGCACGAGCTCCAGCTGCCGCTCTCGCCGGTGCATATCCAAACGCTCATGAAAAAGGCGCGCGGCTCGCGACCGCGCGGACGAGGCAAGTCGACGTCGTGGGAGATCGACTGCGCGGGGGTCGAGCTGCTGAATCCGCAGTGGGACGAGTTCGTCCTGGAGATCCTGGACCAGATCCGCGCGCCCATGGGCATCGCCAGCGAGGCCGCGATCGACGCCGCGCTCAGCAAGGCGGTTCTCCACACGCAGGGCGGGCGGTTCGAACCGAGCGAAGAGACCAAGCAGATGCCTCGCGAGACCAGCGGCTTTGCGACGCTCGTGGTCGCGCTGCCCGGCGACTTCCAGGGCGGCGACTTTGTGGTGCTGCAACGCGGCAAGACGCCGATCCCGGGGCCGTGTGCCGTCTACGACGTGGCGTACGTGGCGTTCTACGACGACTGCGAGTACCGCACGAACCCAGTGACGAGCGGCGCGCGCCTGAGTCTCGTGTACGACGTGACAACGACCACGATCGCGGACGTGCCGCTGTCGGCCGGCGCGAAACTGCTGCAGCAGACCGTAGACGCTGCGCTTGCTGCGTTTTTCGGCTGGAAATCGAAACGGCAGAAGACGCAGGCCGTCCCAGGCACCACAGGGTGCCGGGACGATCGCTTTGTGTACGTCGTCACGTCCGGTACCACGTTTGAAGCCTTGTCGCACGAGGAGCGAGAGGTCGCCAAGAGTCTCGCGGCGTTTTGCGCGTCGACAAACGGCGCGTTCGCATTGTACTTGGCCGACCTCCAGTGCAAGCGCGTCTCGTACCGGGACTACCAAGACGACGACGACAGCGCAGACATTACGCTCTGGCTGCAGAGTCCGTGGCTGCCGTTTGTCGAGTCGGACGGGTTTGCCGGGCAAATAGTCGAGCTGAGCGAGTCGGACGTGGTCGCGCCGGACGAGCTGTGGGACGAACTGAAGCAAGCCGAGTGGGAAAGTGAACATAGGGGGTACCACTTGAGTTCCGAAAAGACCCAGTGGCACCAGGCGGCCGCGCTGGTCGTGCAGGCCGCGCGTGAAACGAAGCGTGCGGGCAGCAAGAAACGCAAGGCGACATAGTGGGGAATGGTAGCATGTGGCCTACACACTGATATGTTGTTAATATGGAACGTTCAGTCGCTGTCGATCTCAATGATCTCGTTCTCGGCCGACGTTCTGCCGACTGTCTCGTCACTCTCATCACCTGTCCACGCGCAAAGCGATCGGATCATGTCCCGCGCCACGTCGTGCAGGTCGACGGCGGGCAGGAGCTTGGTAATGACTAGCGTCGACCGGCGGTCCGTCACGTGGGACACGCGCGACCCGCAGTGCGCTTCAATGACCTTGTGGATGTGGTGGCGATTGGCCTTGTTCATGAGCCGGCGAAGTGTCTGCTGTGTGCGCGACGAGAGAAAGAGCTGCAGCTCCGTGCAGTACTGGCAACAAGAGCGGCCGCCGTGGAGCCGAATGTGGGAGAGATCCCAGCTGCTGGCGCGCGGCATCCGCGTCTGTAATTCCCGAATGACTGACCGTACGACCGCCACAAGAGGCTCGGGTTTCGTCTCCGCAACCAACGGCGAGCTCGTGACGAACGCCATGAGCGCTGGCGCCACAAGCTTGATAAGCGTCGCGGTCTCACTTGCCACGACGTACTCGCGGAGCTTCTCCGGAGAGACTCGATACGCCAACTCCAGCACACGCGCGTACTCCCCACCGGTCGGATTCTTTTCAGTCGGGTCCTCGACCGAGCCAAATAGGTAATCCACCTCCGTCACTGGTGGCGAAGGCTTTGGCTGCAGTTCCACTTTGGTCAAGAGCTCTTCAATCTTGACAGGGTCTTCGCAGCCATGGAGCACAGAGCCTACGAGGTTCACGCGACTGCGAAACGGCGCGGCCTCGGCGGCTCGCACGAGCAGATCACGACACATCTCCCAGCCGAAATGGTCGACGGTATGGGCAAGTGCCTCGTGGAACGATATGCGCGAGAGACTGCGGAGCACGTCGCCAAATAGCTACAGCGTCGCACGGCCTGGAGACACGGCACAAAGCACAGATCTGTCGTAGACCAGCGACGCGGCTCGGCAAACAGCAAGGCCGCCCACGAAGCGGCGTACGGCGACTCGTTCTCGACGAGCGATATCCACTTGGTTACGGCATAGTCCATCCCAGCGCGCACCGTCTGCGCGAGCTCGATCGCGAGCGGCTGCACGACGAGCGCCGCTGACGTGTACCATTTCTCGGCGCGGCTGCCGGCGTTCCCCGTGTACCCGTGGTTCTCGAAGCCGTCAAACGGCACCTCTTCAAAGAAACCCGCTGGCGCCATCTCGCTGCCAATGCTGGCCATCATTTGTGTGCACGGAGCCGAGCGCGACGCATCGCCGTACTTGACCCACGGGCTCTTGAGCTGCACTCTGCGTTCGACGCCGTCTGGATCAAAGTCGTCCGGGTCGTAGTCGTACGTGTACTTGACCTTGCACAGGTAGAGACTGAAGCCGTGCGCGTCGCAGAACTTGGCGAGGCTCTGCGCGACCAAGTGGTCCTTGTTCTTGAGGTACGCGAACGACAGGCCCGGGTTCGTGTACTTGTGCTCGAGCATGTAGACCAGTTGGGCCTCACGCTGGCGGAGCGCATCGCTGTTGCGAGGGACACGAGCCGGCCGGATCGAGTGGAGACGCCGGCGCTTGGCGCGCTCCGCGTCGTCTTCCGTCTCGGCAAAGAACGTCTCGAGCGACTGTTCGAGCCGTGCGTACAGCGCGTGGTTGCCAGCGAACCGCAGCACCGACGTCGTCGAGCGCGTCACGAGATTGTAGGTGAGACAGAGTCGGTAGCTGCTCGTCACGGGCTTGACCTCGTGCTCGCAGTCGCCGTAGAACGCTGCATACTTGAAATCGTAAGGGCTCAGGGACGCTGGGTCCCACACGTGTGGCTCGCGCTTGGCCGCCGCGTGGTGGACGACAAGCTCACCGCCCGTGAAGCGGCACGGCAGCATGACCACGAGCGTGCCAAACATGCCCGTCTCTTTCTCGCTGTCCTGGTGCGTGTGGAACATGCCGCCGGTCTCGTACAGCAGCAGCTTGTAGAGCTTGGCGTCAAACTCGGTCGTCTCGCTAATGCCCAGCGGCACGCGGATCGCGCTGGCAATGTCGTCGATGACGCGCTGCCACTTGGCGTTGCGCAGCTCGAACTGCTCGGCGTGCAGCTCCCACGTGTTGCGCACCTGCGTGTCCACGAGCGTGGCTTCGCCGCGGCCGTACGGCGCGAGGTGGCACTGCGCAATGAGCTCGCGCGCGTCGCGATCGCGAAGCAGCGGCAGCGGCAGGTCGCCCAGCGTCTCCACAAAGACGCCCGGGTGCGCAAACTGCGACTGCGAGCCGCTCGTGAAGCAGTCGCCCGGACGCTCCACCTCGCCCAGCGCGGCCGTGACCTCCACGAGCCGCGCGTCGTAGATGTCGCCCGCAGTCTCGTCTGCCTCGTCCGCACGGTCGCTGTCGTCGTGGTCGCGCTCCCGCTTCGTGCTGAGCAGCGCGCGCGCAGCGAGCCGCCCCATCGACTTGCGCGCGGTCTGCTTGGTCCGCGCCAGTCTGCGAGGAGGTCTGGATGGTCGTTAGAAACGGTAGACATGATAGAGACGATCCGGAGGCAGTTTGGATTTTCCCGCCAATTATCTATGATTTTGTGAGAATAATTATGAGGATTTTCGGTGATGTCAGCATCCGTCACTATTAATCGGCGATTACGTATCCCGGTGTTTTTTTTTTTTTTT
>JAADXL010000824.1:0-16275 GCA_023337755.1 Pythium aristosporum | reverse complement strand
GGCTTCTGGCCGGGATTGTTATGGCTTGTCTATGGCGAGTCGCCAGAAAACGAAGCTGTCGCTCCGTTATACCGCATTGCCGAAAGTTGTGAGCGGCAATTGGAGGGGTGTCTGCGTGATCCCGAATCGGTCGATCACGATCTCGGTTTCATCTGGCTGCTTAGTGGCGTAGCCAACTACCGCCAGACAGGCAGCGCGGATGGTCGGCGGCGGGGGATGCTCGCCGCGAATCTGCTCGCTGCCCGCTTCAACGTGCGCGGTGAATTCATCCGCGCCTGGAACTTCAGCTCGTCAACCATGGATACGCGCGGCGTAGCCATCATTGACAGCATGATGAACCTGCCGCTGCTCTACTGGGCATCCGAGCAGAGCGGCGACCCGCGCTTCCGCTGGCTGGCGGAAGCGCATGCGGATACCGTGGCGCGCGAATTCGTCCGCGCTGACGGGTCCATCTGCCACGTGGTGGAGTTCGATCCACTCACGGGGCAGAAGCTGCGGGAGCATGGCGGGCAGGGCCATGCTCCAGGTTCCGCCTGGGCGCGGGGCACCGCCTGGGCGTTGCACGGGTTTGCGCTGTCTTTCCGGTATACGGGCGAAGCCCGCTATCTGGAGACAGCGGAGCGGGCGGCCGATTTCTTCCTCGCCATGCTTGGCGAAGAGATCGTGCCGGTGTGGGATTTCCGCGCACCTGCCGAGCATCAGGTGGCGTGGGACTCGTCCGCTGCGGCAATTGCTGCCAGCGGTCTGTTGGAGCTGGCGAAGCTGTCGCCGCGCGGTGAAGAATATGCAGCAGCGGCAGAGCGTATCCTGCGCGGGCTGCATGAGAACTACAGCTCCGGTGAGACGGCAGCGGAAGAAGGTCTGATCATGCAGGGCACCGTGCATTATCCGGAGGGCCGAGGCTTGAATGTGCCGATTATATACGGCGATTACTTCTATATGGAGGCGCTGGCGAAGCTGCTTGGCCGTCCAGGGTTATTTTAAGAAAAACGAGAATCAGGAACTCACACGCCGGACAGTATGTATGAGCGAGCATGAGTATGCAATTCGCCTTACAGCTGTTCGAGTGTGCCTGCGCATGGTAAGCCGTTAGGCTAAGATCTGTTTGTTTTTCTGACGGAAGGAGTGCGTCTCAGGATGACAAAGTCAGCCAAAGATTGATCAGGATACCGCTGCGGAATAATCTCTTGCACTTTGAACTCGGGATAATCGAACAAATAATTGAATAGAAATGCAATTCAGAATAGTTACTATACATAGATTATGTGAATTATCTGCGGGTATGAATCGTTTACAACTAGACCGATAACTGAATGAATTCCCACTAATTTTCCTGAAAATTACCTGAAAGTCTAAACATCTGGAAAGAACTTGCCGACATTAAACCTAGGGAACAAAATGATGATAATCGGGGGGAAATGATGTTAAAGCCAAGATTGACCAAGTACATGGTGATGATGCTGGTATTGGTGCTGAGTATTTCCAACGTAGGCTTGGCCGCTGCGGCAGATAAGGAACTGTCCAAAATTGTAGTTTCCAAAAATGAGCTGTCGCTCGAAGTGGGTGATTCCAGTTCGGTCACGGTGACAGGAGTATATACCGATAATACATCGGCTAACGTTACAATCAGTTCAACCTGGAGTAGCAGTGATACTTCAATAGCAACTGTATATAATGGTGCCGTTACTGCCAAGAAGGAAGGTACGGCGACTATTACAACATCGTATCTGACTCAAAGTCAGACGGTTCAGGTGAATGTAACCAAAAAGGTCAAAGCCCTTTCTAAAAACGTGCAGTCGCTGGATCTGCGCACCGGGGATACCAAAGATATTATTTTGACAGCAACATACAGTGATAACACAACGAATGCCAATGCATCTCAAATCGCCGAGTGGTCTTCTGATGATGAGAAGGTTGCTACAGTTGTGAATGGTAAAGTTACTGGACAAAGTGCCGGTACTGCAGTCATCACAGGTAAAGTAGGCAGTCAAAGTGTGACCGTGGATGTTAATGTTGAAGTTGTTAAACGCGTGGATGCAGACAAGAAGCAAGTTAATCTGCTGTTGAACAAAAGCGAGAGTGTAAAATTGACAGCAACCTATCCAGATGGCACGACCAAAGATGTGACTGATCTGGCGGAGTGGACGTCAAGTAATGAAAAAGTAGCAGACGTGTTAAAAGGTGAAATCACAGGATACTCGGCAGGTTCTGCCAAGATCACAGCCAAATATGGAACGAAATCCGTATCCGTAGATGTGGATGTCGATCTGACAAGCAAACTGAGTGTGGAGAAAGAGAGCATTTTCTTCCGCTTGAGCGAGTCCAATAAAACAGCAAATGTAGTATTAACTGCATCTTACCCAAACAGTGCTGATGTGAATGTAACGGATCAAGCAACATGGACATCCAGCAATGAGAAGGTTGCGACAGTCTTCAAGGGACAAGTTACTGCGATTGGCGCAGGTTCAACAACAATCAAGGCAACATACAGTGGCAAAACAGTGGAAGTTGCCGTTGATGTGGATACAGCAAGATATTTGGACATCAAAGATGTTGAAGATAAACTTTCCATGAGTGTCACTGGAGATAACAAAACCAAGAAACTGGTAGCCAATGCAGAATATATCGATGCGAGCACGGAAGACGTAACCTCCAAAGCAACTTGGACGTCCAGTAATGCGGATGTTGTCTATGTATCTGGCGGTGAACTGATTGCCTATAAATCGGGAACAGCTACCATCACTGCAGCTTACGGCGGCAAAACCGTTAAATTTACGGTAAATGTGGACGTTGCGGATAAGTATGAAATGGACAAGAAAAAAGCTTCTGTATCCGTTGGTGGTACAATTTCTGCCAAAGTACTCGCTATATACGGTGATACGTCCAAAGATGTATCCGAAGATGCAGTGTGGAGCAGCAGCAGCGATAAAATCGCTGAAGTGGATAGCAAGGGTGTTGTAACGGGTATTGCAACAGGTAAGGCAACCATTACAGCGAAAATTGAAGGCAAAACGCTGACTCTGCCTGTTGAAGTAGGTATGGCTAGTGGCCTGGAAGCAGATGTGAACTTTGTGGCGTTGTCTGCCAAGGAAACACAGCAAATTACACTGACTGGAACAGATGAGGATGGCAAAACGCAGGATGTGACATCGGAAGCAACTTGGAAATCAAGTAATTCACGCGTAGCAGATGTGAAAAAAGGCGTAATTACAGCCAACAGTAGCGGTAAAGCTAATATTACGGCTGAATATGGTTCACAGAAAGTGACCATTCAGGTTGAAGTAGACGTGATTTCACGTATTGAAGCTTCGGAGCCGGTTCTTTCTCTGAAATCGGGAGATACTGGTGAACTGACCGTCATTGCGTACTTGAGTGATGGAACAGAACGTGATGTTACTGACAAAGCTGAGTGGAAAACCAATAGCTACAAGGTAGCTCAGGTAACCAAAGGGAAAGTTAAAGCTATTGCTTCAGGTAAAGCGAAAATTACAGCCAAATACGGCAGCAAGTCTGTAACGGTTGCCGTGGAAGTGGATACACTGAAATATTTGCAGACCGATAAGGTAACTCTGACCATGAAGGCTGGGGACAAGGTAACCGTGGTCGCCACGGCAACCTATGCGGATGGCAGCGAAGCGAATGTATCCAAACCGGCCCTTTGGAAATCCTCCCGTATTGCGACAGCATCGGTGAAGGATGGCATCATCCAGGCTAACGGTAAAGGTAAAGCAACGATTACCGTGTCTTATGCGGGTGTGAAAACCAAAGTAACTGTAGTTGTTGAAGCGAAATAATACCATTAATTACGAAGGTAAAACGAGCAATTTTATGTGCGGTGATGACAGCTTAAATGCTGGCATCACCGTTTTTTTTATAGTAGATGACATTAAAAAACGACGGTCTTAGCATAAGAAAAAGGAACGCTCCAGAACTTGTGCATACATTCGCAATGAATGTACATCAACGTTGTTCCCAGGACGTTCCTCTAATGTGATGATGAATGAATGAATGAATTACATCGTATGAGACAGAACCAGCGCACCGTATGCAAAAGCAATGACAATGAGGATGGCTGGATGCAGCTTGGTCTTGGTCATGACCCAGAGCGAGATGCCTGCGATGATCAGTGTCTGCCAAATGCCGATGGAATTGGTGGATACCTGACCGAACTCCCAAGTGAGTAAGATCATGAGTACTGCGATAACCGGCTGTACGAGCAAGGTCATGCCTTTCACCTTTGGTGAAGTACGATGCTTGTTCAGCAAGCGAAGCAGCAAAATTAGCGCGACAGCCGAAGGCACAATTGTGGCGAAACTGGCGATGAATGCACCAAACCAGCCAGCCACCTGATAGCCGACAAATGCGGCAATTTTGGTCGCGATCGGACCGGGAAGTGCATTGCCGATGGCGAGTACATCACCGAATTGTTCGGTGGTCATCCACTTGTAGTGGTTGACCACCTCTTCCTGCATTAATGGAATGGAAGCGGGTCCGCCCCCGTATCCCAAGATATTGGCTACAAAAAATCCCCAAAACAATTCCCACCATGTCTGAAGCATCGCTTAGGATACCCCCTTGTCGGAATTGCCTCTGGATTTGAAACGCTGGACGACATCCAGATGAAAGACACCATATCCGAGAAAGACGGCAACCACAATACCGGGGTGAATGTCGAGCAGCTGCAATAGCACAAATGCAAGGACACCAAATATAACGGCAAAGGTCGTGCCAAGGCCCTTCCATGCTTTCTTGGCGAATTCATAAGCCATCATGCCAAGCATGACGAAAATGACTGGGCGCACGGCTGCCACCATGCCTGCTACGACTTTCGATTCGCGCAGCGCGTACATGGAGCCAAGAAGCGCAATGATGGCGATGCTCGTCGGCAAAATGTGGGCCAGGACTGATACAATGGCGCCCAGTACACCTTTGGTTTTATAACCGAGATACGCGGCCATCTTGGTGGCAATGGGGCCAGGCAGGGCGTTGGCAATGGCCAAAATCTCGCCAAACTCCTCATCGCTGACCCATTTATAACGGGTAACGGCTTCATAACGGATCAACGGAATAACCGAAGGGCCACCGCCATATCCCAGAATTCCGGTTCGAACCATCCCGATGACGAGACCGTTGTAATCTTTCCAACTCATGCTGTTTTCCTCCTAGAGTCTCATGCCCATTCGGCTTTTATATCGTTTTAACAACAGCTGTGACTCTACCTTGACGATGCCTGGCATCTTGTAAAGCTTCTCCAGCAGGAACTGCTCCATCTCTTCCATATCTGCAAAAATACCATGCATGTGCAGGGTACTCGGGCCTGTCATATGATAGAGGCTGGTGACTGCCGGTTCTTCGTCGAGCTTCTCCGCTACTTCATCCAGAAAGGGTGGCTCGACATCTACGTTAAAGAAGGCGGAGACCTGAAGTCCAACCTTGCCAGGGTTGATAACTACGGTGAAGCGTTCAATAATTCCTTTTTCGGATAAAGCATTAATGCGCGCCTGAACGGCTACACGCGACAAACCAATTTGTGTACCCAGATCCGTATAGGAGATACGACTATTCTGATGAAGCGCGGCTATGATTTTGCGATCCATCTCGTCCAGATTGTACATTTGTGGAATTTCTCCTCCCTTGGAGGAGCGTTTCTCTGACATGGTTGACCATCCTTTTCTATCGCTATATGGAATGAAGTATTACGATTGGAGATACATACAATTTGTATATGGCATTCATATTCTAATGACGAATCGTAATTAGAGTCAATAGATTTATCGTGAATGTTGAATTTATCTGATTCCAAGCTTTCATTTTGTCATTTAAGCCAAACGGATACGAGGAACGAAAAGTGGGCTGCAGACATGAATTGAAAAAAAAGACTACTCACGAGTACCTCCGTAAGCAGTCTTTTTGCAGGGATGCTGAAGTCTATATGGCAACACGACGATCGGGGGATTCAGTTTCCCGTACATGATCAAGTTAATTAACAGCTTTGGGCAGGCAAAGGGTAACGACAGTCCCTTCCCCAGGCTCGGAAGATATCACTAGTGTACCTCCGGCACCGCGGGCACGTTCTTCCATGCTGAACAGGCCAACCCCGTTACCAGCCGTTGTACCATTAAAACCTGCTCCATGGTCTTCGATGGTTACAATCGTTGCTTCCTCGGAATCTTCCACCGTCACAAGGGCTTCTGACACATCGGCATATTTGGCCACATTGGTTAACGCTTCTTGAATAATGCGGTACATCGCGATCTCCCGGTTCATCTCCAGTCGTTTACGCAAGTTGCATTCCAGACCAACTTCAATTCCGTAGTGCCGGGTGTAGTTATCAATATAGGTGCGGATGGCCGGAACAACGCCCAGATCATCCAGTACAGACGGCCTCAGTTCCCATGCCATGCCACGCACATCCTCCATAATGCCCGTAACCTGTTTCCGAAGTGCTTCCATGCCAGGTTGAGGTTGGTCCGCCAGCAGCCGATCCATCTGAATGACAAGGGAGAAGAGGCTTTGCCCAATGCCGTCATGCAGCTCGCGGGAGATGCGTCTTCGTTCCTCTTCCTGAATATTCATCACTTGGGTCATCATCGTCTGCAACTCAGCTTCAACCTGTTTCAGCTTGGTGACTTCACTACGTACAGCCAAATACTGATAGGGCTCTCCATCATTGTCGAGAAAGGGCACGATGGTGGTATTCACCCAATAATGGCTGCCATCCTTGGCGCGGTTACGGATCTCTCCGTTCCATACTCGTCCAGATGAAATGGTTTCCCACAAATTTTTCATAAAATTTTTGCCATGATAACCGGAATTAATGATCCGGTGATCCTGACCGATTAATTCTTCCTGATCATATTGTGAGATTTCGCAAAATTTATCATTCACATACTGGATCTTGCCTTTGCGATCCGTGAGGGCTACAATGGACGATTCATCCAGAGCAAACTTCAGATCACTGAGTTGATGCAGAGAACCTTTCAGTCTGCTGCGGAATTCAGTATCTGTAATGTGGCTGTCGATTTCCTCCAGTAACTGATGCACAGGCTGATCGGCTAGTCCGCTAAGTCTGTTTTCGCGTGTGCTACTCAAAGTTCAACAACCCCTTTTTCATTGCGAATTTCACCAGTTCCGGTCGGGTTCGCAGGCCAAGCTTCTCCATCAGATTGCTCTTGTGAGATTCGACCGTTTTGACACTGATGACCAGATGTTCAGCGATTTCCTTGTTGGCATAACCTTTGGCAATCCATGACAATATCTCTTTCTCTCGCTCAGATAACGTGTCATACGGTCCGGCGTTCTCCTGTTTGGCTTTATCGAGGTATTCGCTCATCAGCCGTTTGGTTGCACTCGGATATAGATAGGCACTACCTGCTGCTACGGAGCGAATAGCTGCGAGCAGTTCTTCATGCGGCGCACTCTTGAGGATATATCCGGAAGCTCCCGCGTGGATGGCGCGGAACAAATATTCTTCATCGTCATGCATGGTCAGTATCAAGATGGAGACATCCGGCATCAACTTTTTTAATTCAGCGGTAGCTGTCAATCCGTCCTTGCCTGGTGGCATGCTGAAATCCATCAAGACCACATCCGGCTTCAGTTCTTGTGCCTTCGCAATAGCTTCGTCGCCATCTGCCGCGTCTCCAACAATATGTATATCATTCTTTCCATCGAGCAGGGCGATCAGCCCAGAGCGTACGACAACATGGTCGTCGACAACTAATAATTGGATCACATCATGTTCCTCCTGTCCGCTTCACCGTTCTTTCTTTATCATACCAAAAAAGAAAGCCGTTCAGAGCTTAATCTCTGAATAGCTTCTTTTCTCTGTATACCGGACAAGAGGAAATAAACTTTAGTTCTCTGTTTTACCGAAACGTTCCTTAATCATGTCTGCAATTTCCCGAACCTGTATATCAATCTGTGTGAGTGGCGTCGACGTTCACAGAGGAGTGATGGCAAGTAGACTTAACTTAAGGCTTGTCCAACTATGAATAAACCATAATAAAAAAGCCCTGTTACTCCCATAAGGAAATAACAAGACTTCTTACAGTATTACAGACAAATGTCTTTATCCATATACTTTCGACTCCAGATGTATAGCGATCTGCTCAGTCTGCCGGATCATGTCCGGTGAGAAGGTGCAAGGCAGTCGGCTGCCAAGGAGCAACACAGCGCCAGGAACACTTCCTTGCTGGAACACAGGCACTGCTATGGCACATACCAACCGCTCCGCAAGCATTAACGGGCAACGACCGGGTGTATGCTCCCCGGCGGATTGTGCATCGGAAAGAACGGTTCGCCCAGTCCGGAGCGCTGTGCCTACCAGATCTTGTCCGGGACGCATCTCTATGCGCTTCACCCGTTCGTTGCTGGCGCCAGAGGTATACTTCCAACGTAGCATCGTCCCGGTAAGACAAGCAAGTCCGCAGAAGTCGCTGGAGGTGTTCAGGCGCAGGCTGTCGATCACCTCCTGAATGCCAGATGGCAGTTCATCATGCATGAGAGGACACTTCCTTTTTGGGATCATACCGTACGTTACGGTGTGATCGATATCGTTATCCTGTGATCAGGGAACATTTTAAAATAAGGGTATTACGCTGTTGCTTCTATTGTAGCCCCTTTCCTCCGCATTGTAATTCAGGGAAAACCCCTATTTCCGTTCTACAATTTGCTGATCGTGTGTATGGGCAGGCCCCCAGGCCATGTATGCCAAGGTTTTCTTTGATTATAGAGTCGTACAGGTACCTGATAAGTGTGACTTATCTCACAGCAAATTCAGGGAATTTCTCGGTGAGGTTCAGGTAATCCCCCGATAACCCCCGAGCGACATTCGCGGTATGATGGATACATAAGGAACACCGAGGGGGACGAAGGTAATGAGTACGGTATTCACAGAAAGAACAACCCAGGCGACACAACAAGAACAGACGGAGGCGAGCAAGATGACACGGGAGACAGGTGGAATCCTTTCGTTCGTAACAGCTGAACAGTGGGGGTTGATTGAGGCTAAGATGCAGCCCAAACGGGTGAAGTCGGGGTACAGTCTCTTTCTGGAAGGTGATGAAGCCGGATATCTGTACTACATTCGCTCGGGAAGAGTGAAGCTGACCAAGTCGACCGAGGATGGCAAAGAAATTATTTTATCGATTCAGCAAACTGGGGATCTGATCGGAGAGTTTGGCGGTATCGGTGGATTGGCTCATAGCTACAGTGCAGAGATGACAGGCAAAGGGGAGCTGGGGATCATCTCGCTCAGTGACCTGGAAAGCGTGCTTAGCAAACACGGTGACCTTGCCTTGAAATTTCTGCAATGGATGGCGCTCGCCCAACGTATTACCCAGTCGCGTTTCCGTGATCTGCTGCTCTATGGCAAGGCAGGTGCGCTCGCATCGACGCTGATTCGTGCGAGCAACTCGTATGGCAGAGTCACACCTGATGGCATCATCCTGGACATGAAGCTGAATCATACCGAATTGTCCGAGATGATTGGTGCAACGCGTGAGAGTGTAACGCGCATGCTGGGAGCCTGGAAGGAGCAGGGTACGCTGGACACAGTGGATGGGAAATTGATGATTCGGGACCTGGCAGCCTTACGCTGTATGTGCGGATGCCCCACATTTCCAAGCTGCCCGGTAGAGCTGTGCCGATTGTAATGAAAGTAAGTTAAATAGGGAAGGAAACACCTTCGATGGCGATTGGGGTCGTTACGGAGAAATCAAAAAGTTGATGTCCGATTTACTCGGGGTCAGCTTTTTTTGCGTGGTTAACATACCAATGATTATGAGCGGCTTGAAGGTGGTAATGCCCTCATAACACACACCGCACAGTAGGGGCCATATCGTTTGACGACATTAAATTTCTATCTCATTTGGTCGAGTCGAAAAGTTTAGAGGGTTTAATTCTACAAGGAATGTTTTTGCTAATTCATTCCAATTAGTATCTGGATAGTGATATATTATTTTCGTTTTCGGAGATTTCATCAGGATAGTGACTATCAGTATGTAGTATAAAAAAATGAGGGGGAGTTCGCCTATATCAGTTGCGGAGAGATGGGGATAAGCGAAAGTACATTTAGAAGAATTAAGCTTGAGGCATTTAGTATACTTGCTACTGTACTGGGCTTAGAAGTCATAAAGGACCAAGCCAAGGAATTCGTTTGTTGATTCCAATTAAAAAAGCAGAGTAGGACTGATGAGTTAACCAGTCTACCCTGCTTTTTTCATAAATTCAAATATCGCTTCTATGGATAGTTTACTAGAGCACCTAAGTATTGTTTACTCCAGTGTGCGATTGTTATTTCTTCTTTTTAGTTGGCATTTTAATAACAAAGAATAACAAAGATAAGAAAAATAGAGCCTGTGAAATCGTCACCAGTAACCTGATTCCTTCACCAGAATCTTTTATACCAAATAGAATATCGATTATGGATACCAAACCTGTAGTTATAAGTATAAACAGTGCGAGTATGTACACGTTTAGTCCTCCCTAGGTTCAATTTACAGCAGGAAGAAGACAATAGCTCTTGCCGCTGGATCACTTAACCAAGACGGAACCCCAACAGATTGCAATGCGTTGGAGAGGCCATCCTCAGCAGTACCTGAGAAATCTACCATGATATCCAAAGCCTGCATAAGTACTTGATAGCTGAGATAGCCCTTCAAAGTAGTTTTTGCACCGTCTGTTAGCAATGGCAATTTATCTACATATACTTTAATTTGTTCATTCCAGGCTCTGGAGCCTACATTCTTAAGCTTGGAGATCAAATCTTTTGCTACTTCTTTTGCAAGTTTCGTTTTCCAACCAAGGGTACCAACTTCACCAGCAGCGGTGGTCATTCCAAGTTCAGCACCTACAGTTCTGAAAAGAGCATCGTAATCAATTTGTCTTAACTCTAGTTCAACTCTAGCGTCATTGACAATAGGGCCTGTTGGTAGTTCAATTTGTGTACCAAGATTAATCGAACTTTCATTTGCAACTTGAGCGCTTGCGAAAGCAGGGAGCGTGAATGAGGACAATAAGAGCGCGGATAGTGATGCGATACCCAGTTGCTTAATTTTTTTCATAGAATAAGACCTCTTTTCATAGAATATGGTTTTGTACAGGAATATAATAACATTAAATGCAGTATTTTGTATATATATGTAAATATTACACTGTAATTATATACTATTAGCGTGTTTGAAAAGGGTCTCATTCCAGATCTCGGATAACCTAATAACGTGACTGTTTATTGAGCGATTTATGAACGAATGATGATAGTTCGTTAGACTTTTGAAGTGATATATTTGTATTGTGGAAATGGAGCGAGAATGAAACGCAAAGCTGCAATAGCGGCATATGACTGGGGCGTTCCTCTTCTCGCTTTTTCTATATATTTCAGGAAATTAGTCCTGAGTTCCGAAATAGGTTTAGGACAATATACACACTTGGGAGAAGAGGCATGGCAAGAAGGAAAAGTAAAGCAAAGCAAGAAGAAGCAAGAAGAAGAGCTGTTCCAAGGGTTAGTTGCTTGTCTTGGGCCTTAAACTTCAAAGTAGACGACCTCCTAATGTGGATTTTAAGGGTTTTGACCCGTTGCGTAATCCCATCGTACCGAGGCGCTCGTTTTTGTTCAAATTCCAAATTATTCGTTTTACAGGAATTCTAACAGGGAAGGAAAATCAAGGATTGGAAACGAATACATAGTTTGGTCTGCCCAAAATAGGTTGATCAACGTAATTTCAACATTCGAGTAATAAAAGATTCATAAAAAAGGAGTAAAGTTTATTATGAAGGATTTACAAAGTTTTGTTTCAGATTACATAAAAGATAAGAAACATTTACAGCTTGTTATCGGGATTGTTAGGGAGGGAGATATTGAATACTATTCATTTGATAATAATAAAAAGAAAAGGTTGATCCCTCCTGAAAATATGTTGTTTGAAATCGGCTCCATAACCAAAGTGTTTACATCCATACTTTTATTAGAAATGGAACGGGAAAAACTGCTTTCCTCGGATGACATGGTTGGTAAGTTTGTGCCAAACGTTGAAAACGATTATTTGAATAAGATTACCTTGAGAAGCCTTGCTACTCATACCTCTGGATTACCTATATTGGCAACCAACCACAATTTGGCTAAAAAAAGATCGAATCCTTATTCAATGTATACCGAGCAAGATTTAACTGCTTTTTTATCGAATGCTGATTACACGGATAGCATTGGTTCGTTTGGATATTCCAATATCGGTGTGGGTTTACTGGGATACATACTATGTAAGGTGTCAGGAAGCAAGTATGACGAACTGTTAAAAAAATATATCACAAGCCCATTAAGGATGAATGAGACAGCCGTTATGCTTGATCCAGAACAGAATGGCTGGTTTTTGAATGGGCATGCTTCAACTGGGAAAAGAGTCCCTCATTGGGATCTCTCTATACATGAAGGAGCTGGGGGAATTAAGTCATCTGTTAGCGATTTGGGTTTATTTGTCCAAGCCAATCTAAATGATGATCATCCGATAGCCTCTACACTACAAAAAAGTCATCTCCCTATATGGATCGGAGATTCAAACCGTTATTTTGGCTGGGGTGAGGATAAACTTCTAGATAAAGGTATCCTCTGGCATAACGGGGGTACAGCTGGTTTTAATAGTTATTTAGCTTTCAACAAGGAACTCCGTGTAGGAGTTGTATTGCTATCCAATTATTCTTTTTTCTCGAATTCTCTTATAGATCATTATGTTTCTCAACTCATAAAATGGATTACTAAAAAAGAGCCTTCTCAAGGAAAGATGATAGACTCTACAGGTATAAAAATATTGGAAGAAATCATGCAGAGAGAAACGTCATTAAAGTAACGGAAAACGATAGCAGTATTAGCCACCTAATCATTAGGTGGTTTTCTTATATCTGAAGACTCCCATCCAAGATAACTAATCCATGATACAAAAGAGGACGCGTTAACGCCCCCCTGCATTATACCCAGGGTATTCACTCACCTGCATATTCCTTCGCAAGAATCGAATACAGACACGAGTCATGATATTCCCCTTTGTAAAACCAATGCTCTCGCATCAGACCTTCACGCTGCATGCCAATCTTCTGCATAACCTTCTCTGAAGCCTTGTTGTTCGGGCGGCATTTCGCATAAATACGATGCACGCCAAGTGTGTTGAAACCAAAGCCAAGCATGGCTCGGGCTGCTTCGGCAGCATACCCTTTTCCCTGATAAACGGGATTGAGCACATAACCGATCTCAGCGTTCGTCTTTTCGATGTGAAGGCCAACACCGCCGATCAGGATGCCCTCCTTTTTCAAGCATATGGCCAGTTCGAAGGCCTCTCGTGGTTGTGTTTGCTGAGAATTCAATACAGATTCCACATAAGCTCGCGTATCTTCTACTGTATTGGGTCCCCATGCCGTATGCTGAGTAACTTCTATCATGGATGTGTAGCTATGTATACTTTCCCAGTCTGTCTCCAGAATATCCCGGATGATGAGTCGTTCTGTTTCCAATTGCATAGCTATTCCCCTCCTATATAAATTGAACTAAAGAATATTACACTTGCCACTCCGATGACAGAACAACCTTCCGATCGCTGTTATCCCCAGATTTTTTTGAATCCCTTATTAAAGGGGAAAATCCGGGGATAAAGGCGAACGCTCCGCTTCTTCAGGTTATTTCTGTCCTCTCCGTTTCTCGTGTAAATGTTTAGTTCAATTATATATTAAAACAAAAATAGCCCAATAACCGATCCATGTAAAGAATCGGTTATGAGCTATCTGAATATAGGGATGCTATTGTGGTTGTTTACATTGAACTGCGGGAAAAGTATAAGCCAGCTTACGGATAATTTCCTTTTGCCATTTTGTATCACCCAGGTTGGTTGCCAGGTTCAGAAGATCCAAATAATCGTCGAGCTGCAGATCAGCCTTTTGCAGAGTTGTATTCATTCGATGTTCGTTCCCCTTTATCTATAAAATCGTTAAGTCATGTACAGTAAACAGAAGATCAGAGACAAGCTCAATAATGATAATCATTATCATAGTTATATGTTCATTATGCAATGAACGATGGCAAAATGCAATGCCAAGTCTCGAATGAACTTAACTTTTTTTAAACATTTTACAAAAAGAAAGAGGAATTCATCATATGAACGATTAAATTAAAGGAGGATAACCCATTATCAGGTAATTTTGAGGAGGAGAAGGCACGTATGAAGAAAGCGATATGGCAGCATTGGCTCGGGGGATTCCTGGTCTTTATCATGATGGCAACGGCATTGCTTCAACCTGGTTCACAAAGTCCGGTACAGGCCGCTGCAGCACCAATTACGGTATCGCAGGCCATCGCTGCCCAGAGTGGTGGAGGAACGGCAACGGTAGAAGGATATATTGTTGGACATGCTACCGGATCGCTTACAGCCAAGTTTACATCTCCTTATGCCAATGATTTCAACTTCCTGATTGCAGATTCAGCGACAGAGAAGACCAACGCGAAACTGCTTGATGTGCAGATCCCCGCGTCGTACCGTTCACAATACGGACTGGCTTCCAATCCGAATCTCGTAGGGCAGAAGGTTATCGTAACCGGAACACTTGGTGCCTACAACAGCTATGCAGGGGTCAAAAATCCAGCCTCAATCACGCTTTCTTCTGGTACAACCAATCCTGATCCTGATCCAGGTACGACACTGCCGGATGGTACGGGCAAAAAAGTATTGTTCGACAACACCCACGCTCAGACAGCTGGTGCTGCGGACTGGATTATTGATGGGGCATTTTCGGACTTTGCCAATGGATTGCGAAACGCAGGCTTTACCGTGGATCAGCTGGAACGCAGCATCCCGTATACATTCGGTGAGCAAGCAATCACCTTTAATAAATTGAAAGATTATGATGTCTTCGTTATTGGCGAAGCCAATGTGCCTTTCAAAGCGACAGAGCAGGCTGCACTGCTGCAATATGTACAGAACGGCGGCAGTGTTTTCTTCATCTCTGACCACTATAACGCAGACCGGAACAAAAATCGGTGGGATTCCTCTGAAGTGTTCAACGGCTATCGCCGTGGAGCATTCCTGAATCCGGCGAAAGGCATGTCGTCAGCAGAAGCTGAATCTCCGGCCATGCAGAGCGTGACAAGCTCCGACTGGCTGGCAACCAACTTTGGCATTCGTTTCCGCTACAATGCACTTGGTGACGTTAATGCAACGGATATTGTTGCACCGTCTCAGTCGTTTGGCATTACAACCGGTGTGAGCGCTGTAGCCATGCATGCAGGTTCCACCCTCGCCATTATTGATCCGAACAAAGCCAAAGGTCTGGTGTATGTGCCTAGCGGTGTATCCAAATGGGGCAACGCGGTAGATCAAGGCGTATACAATGGCGGCGGACGGGCTGAAGGGGCCTATGCAGCGATCGCCAAGATCGGTGCAGGTAAAGCAGCATTTATCGGTGACTCCTCACCTGTGGAGGATGCCACTCCGAAATATTTGCGTGAAGAGACAGGCGCTTCCAAAACAACGTATGACGGATTCAAAGAAGTGAACGACGGTGTATTTCTCGTGAATACCGTGAAGTGGCTGGCAGTGAAAGAGAGCTACACAAGTCTGGCGCAGGTGTCTGGACTGACATTGGATACACCGACCAGTCTGCTTGCTATTGAAGCTCCGGCTTCATCCACCGAGCCGAAAACCGAGCCCTGGGCTGTGCCGGCAGCAGGATACAAATGGTATGATCCTACAACGTTCAAGCCAGGTTCTTATGGCAAAGCGCAATAACAAGATCACAGTAAGATAGATGGAGACAAATAGGGCCTGCCCGCAATGATTGCGGACAGGCCCTATTTGTATAAATGCCTGGAGCAGAGGGAAACGTATGGGTAATTATGAAAGATGAGCGAGATGCACAGGAGGGGAGGAAGTCATGATGAATCGGCAAGCAGATTGCGACAGTTCGTCCATGAAACAGAAACTCAAAGGGGACCTTCATCGTGTAGCGGATCGAATGAACCTGACGTTATCCCGCTTTGACAATGACAGTGTGTGTCTGCTGGGCCAATTCGCGGAGATTCGGGCTGAAATCAAACAGATCGAGGTGCTTGCTTCCTCCTTTTATCTGGATTGTTATCTGTCTCCCTTCACGGAGAAGTTTGCCGAACTGACTGCCAGTGTACAGCATTTGTCTGATCGCAGATATGGTGCGCTCATTGTTATTGAACGGGAAGTGCCGCTTGAACCGATTATTCATTCTGGAGTTGCGGTAGATGCCAGAGTCACTCATGCGTTACTG